>OU696582.1:8366948-8384448 GCA_916048095.2 Sacculina carcini | reverse complement strand
AGTAACCTTGAAAAGGTTGTAACGAGTAACGATCAAAAGTAACGATGAAAAAATATCTTTTGGAAACCTAATAACTTTTTTAATAATTATCGTACACAACTTTTTTATGTTGTTTTAGGTAGCTTATGAAAAAGTGACCCTTAGGTGAAAAAGTATTTTTATTAACCTTTGACAGCCCTATTAATTAATATAATCAAATTTGAGATACTTCTTCCAAATAAACATTCTAATATTAATCATTACAAATTTCATATGAATATCAGCTATTTTTTTCCATTAATAAGTATTTACCAAGTAATTACTAAATATTACTAAATATTTACCAAGTAATTACCAAATATTACTAAATATTTTAATTGCTAAATATTACTAAATATTTAAATTACTAAATACTTTAATTACTTGATAATTACTAAATACTTTAATTACTTAATGATTACTAAATACTTTAATTACTTAATAATTACTAAATACTTTTATTACTTAATAATTACTAAATACTTTAATTACTTAATAATTAATACATATTTTCATTAATAAATATTTTCATTAATAAATATTTCATTAATAAATATTTCATTAATAAATATTTCATTAATAAATATTTCATTAATAAATATTTCATTAATAAATATTTCATTAATAAATATTTCATTAATAAATATTTCATTAATAAATATTTCATTAATAAATATTTCATTAATAAATATTTCATTAATAAATATTTCATTAATAAATATTTCATTAATAAATATTTCATTAATAAATATTTCATTAATAAATATTTCATTGATAAATTTGTCTTAGACGCGCATGAGTGAATATAAGAGCTGGCAGGAGGGAGATCCAGCGACTAATCACGTGATTTATCATCATCCGCAATTTATCATTGAATTATCTCATGCCAGGCTAGTATGTATTATATCAACACGCAGCTCACTGAGATCATTGAACATTTTTCACCCTCATTCAACAGGCACAACTTCTCAATACAACGGAGCTTATCAGGTTATACCAGTCTATTACGACACGTGTGTGTGTGTGTGTTTGTGTGAGTGTGTGTGTGTGTGTGTGTGTGTGTGTGTGTGTGTGTGTGTGTGTGTGTTTCCGTGTCATTTGTTAAACGATCGATACACACACACACACACACAGTGAAGAAATCACCAGAGATTTCAAGCGCTTTCATCGATCCACACATACACACACATACACACACACACACACACACGCACTGATAGTCACACACACGCTATCTAAAACAACACGCGCACATGCACACTATAAAACACTCATACACACACACGCATACACTTTTGTGTTGAGAAAGAGAATGTGCGAATCAGGTTGAATCTTGTCAATTTCCATGTCTCACAAGCTCTCTCTCTCTCTCTTTCTCTCTCTCTATCACACAAACACACACACATGCATACACAACATTGGCACATCTCTAAAACACTGCTAAACTACTAACGGTGAAATGTAGACATAAACACACACCACTCATTTAACACACACCCACACACACACACACTAAAACACAAACACACACATACACACACATACACACACACACACACACACACACACACACATACACACACACACACACACAGACGGACATACACACATACACACACATACACACACACACACACACACACACACACACACACACACACACACATACACACACACACACACATACACACACACATATACACGTACTCCCACGCTATGTACACTAAAGGCAAGCGACATCATTAGGCAGCTTACTATGGCACATTAGTCAAGCCAAGCTTGTGTGTATGTCCGTCTGTGTGTGTGTGTGTGTGTGTATGTCCGTCTGTGTGTGTGTGTGTGTGTGTGTGTCTGTGTGTGTGTGTGTGTTTTAGTGTGTGTGTGGGATTTGTCTAACTGAAAGCTAAGCTGGACTTTACCATACCAAATTGAATGTGCAAACAATAACACGAATGCTCATGTTTACATTTGTGTGAATGTGTATGTATGAGTGTGTGTCTGTGTGTGTGTGTGTGTGTTTTTCTTTCCTCGTAGAATATTTGCTTTCGCAGTATTGTTTCAGTGGATTCTGCAATTTTGCTCAGTACATGCATTCTCTATACGCTATACTAACTATTACGCTATATACTATTAATGTATGTTACATTAATGTATGTAAAATTAATATGTGTAACATTAATGTACGTAACATTAATTTATGTAACATTAATGTATGTAAAATTAATGTGTGTAAAATTAATGTGTGTAACATTAATGTATGTAACATTAATGTGTGTAACATTAATGTATGTAACATTTATGTATGTAACATTAATGTGTGTAACATTAATGTGTGTAACATTAATGTGTGTAACATTAATGTGTGTAACATTAATCATCATCATCATCATATATTGTCAATCCGAAACGGTTTTTAATTGACAATTTACAATACACATTAGAACATGACACATGGGCAGTTTACAATACAATTAAAACAACAATTAAAGATAAAATGAGTATACATAAAAAATAATGATAATAAAAAATGGGTGGAGTCGACGTAGGGTGATATCGGAAACTATAAAACTAAACAATAAAACTATTAAACGGAATGAAGTGTAAAAAAATAAAAAGGATAAAGCTCAATTTCTGGCGACCTCATTGTAACCCCTGGCTGCGCGACACCTGAAATGGCGTTTGGTAGCCTCTAGTCGGGCCCTGGGCAGGTGCAACAATCCACATTCAGTGGAACGGGTGCTACGCGCTGACACGCTGTTTCTGCTGCTAAACATGTCAGTGAGACACGGCGGAGCGTGATCTTCTTGCAGGGCTCTCGTTACATTTTTTAGATCACGGTTTCTGACCATGGCTTCAACTGTCGGCCACCCGAGACTCTTGAGAGCCGGCGTGACATGGTCGTACTTCCTTAGACCACAAGTCAGGCGGGCGGCAAACCGCATGATCCTGCTGATCTTCTCTTTGTCAGACTCTGACAACCCACCCCAGACAGACATGCAGTACTGTATTCTGGAGAAGATGTGGGCAACAACTAGTCTGTTTATTACCTCGGATGTCAGCTGTCTCTTGATTCGGCTGATGGAGATCAGTATGCAGTTGCAGCGCTTTACCATTAATGTACGTAACATTAATGTATGTAACATAAATGTATGCAATTAATGTATGTATTTATATAAATGTTCTGTTGAATTCTACAGCGTTTTCTGTTTTGTTTTCTCTGTGTGTATAAGTGTGTAATTCTCCATTTGTCTAAATAGTTTATATATTGTTTTTCGATGATACTGATAAGCTCATTCTAGCCCGATTATTGAATTCATCTTCAAGGGCATTAATACACACACATAACAATCATATTTAAATAGATACTGAACTGAAAAACAAATTTAAATTGAGACATTTAATATTCTAGAAAATTCTCCATATAAAAATTATATAAAATTCATGTGGAGTGCGCGGATTTGCACTGCCGTTTGTTTTTGTTATATTCTGGCTACATGCAGGATGTTGTGATGCGCTCCTGATAATACCTATCAAGTACCAAAAACTCCAATTATCCAGAGAAGCAATAGTTTCATTTATATGACATTTCACTAGCCACCAATATAACACACTCTTTCACGTATCTTGGGCAGGTTTTTCTTAAATATCTGCTTATGGCGAAATAGTGACGTTTGTGTGGTCCTTCGGCTATGCATAAACAGCGAGATCTGGCGTGTGTATGTATGTGTGTGTGTGTGTGTGTGTCTGTGTGTGTGTGTGTGTGTGTGTGTGTGTGTGTGTGTGTGTGTGTGTGTTTGTGTGTCTGTGTGCAGCCACCCACGTTCACTTGCACGCGCAGGAAGCGACGGTGAATAATCAGGCGACTGCATCATCTGCATCATTCTGCTGCATCGACCAAATTAATAATGGAGATATCAGCTTGCATGGTGGTCGCCACACTCACTGACACACACACATACATACACACATACACACATACACACACATACACAGAGACGCTTATGGGTGGTCTCCCTTGTAAGCTGAAACCCTCATTAAGCTGTGTGTGTGCGTGTCTGCGATATTACATGCATGTGTGAGTTTACTGATAAAGAAGGTGTGTGTGTGTGTGTGGGTGTGTGTGTGTGGGTGTGTGTGCGTGAGCAGAATAGCAGATCACATCTCTATTAGACACAGCATGCTCAGAATCACGTGGTTCCGGTCTCGTTCTAAACAATCAACTCTTATCATCACCAGTGTATCGACAGGAACATTGGCTCTTTCTCTCTCGCTGTCTTGGCCTATCACTAAAACATCACTGACCGACCAGGGTATAGACCAGTGATTCTTAACCTGTGTGGGAAATTCCCCTGTCTGGTGGGGAATGGAAGAGTTGCCAAGTGGGAAACTAATGGTCGTACAGAACAAGACAACTATGTGTGTTTTTATCAATTCAAATTAGTTTATTTTTGTTTCGAATGACCTCCTATGACATTTACTTTGATGGAACAACTGAATTTATTGAATTTATCAGCGCTGTGTTGTGTGGAAAATGAAGATATGGCTCGTATTAAGAAGTGGGGAATCAGAGGAAATATCTTGGGCCTAGATGAGGGGTGTGAGTCTAGATCCCAAGAGGTGCAATCAATCTTGTATACATCAAAGAAACTATATGTTTTCAACTATGGCTTATATTTTTCGTGGAAAGAAAAACTTCTTTCGTACAGGTACTCTGAACTGTACGAATTAATATTGAAAAAATAAATGAAGTTTTCTTTTACCGTGTTTAGTATTTTTTTCTTTTCATATAGTTTTCAAAAATCCATGCTGATCTCAGACTCGATTTTTTTGTATAACGTTGTAAAACGGAGCGGATGATTTTCTTAATTTTGCTATCTTTAGAAAATATAATTATCAATTGTTATATTTTTCTTCCAGTAACCCGTATCTGAATTGAAGTAAATTCAAGTGATTTAAATACTCGAGGATCGGGAAGAATTACTGGCAAATCACAGAGGAGTGGTGATAAATATTTAACGAGGGGTATGAAGGACCATATTCAACTATCCATTGAGGGTATGGAACCATGGAAAGATATATCCATGATATAACAATAACTTCAAGTATATAAGATTAATTAATAAATGAATAAGAAATATGTAATATGGAAAATGGCTGATACAATACACAATTCACTAATTTCTATTCCAACAGTATCTTTGGGCATTATCAAATTTTCGTTTGATTATTGAACAAAGAAAGAGACGATATAAATAACCCCACACGTTTTTTCAATAACAATACCGCATTTATTCATACCTCTCGTGATGTATTCATTGTAGGTCCCGCTTTATAAATACCACACCTTTTCGCATAATATCAATAAAATTAAGCTTGTTTTGCAGAAACCATAATGGTTGTCGTGGCTTTTAGTGGGAATCAGTGAGATATGTCTTGTTATGACACCCAACTGTATGAGTGCATATGTGTGTGTGTGTGTGTGTGTGTGTGTGTGTGTGTGTGTGTGTCAGTGTGTGTGTGGTAGTGTGTGTGTGTGTGTGTCAGTGTGTGTGTGTGTGAATGCCAGCGACGTGTCACATCTGACACTTGGCAATTTTAATTGGTCCGCATGAGTGACTTGGAGCGGCTGTGAGAAGACGAGAGTGCCCGGCGTATGTGTGTGTGTGTATGTGTATGTGTGTGTGTGTGTGTGTGTATGCGTGTGTGTGTGTGTGTGTGCAGTGTTGGTGCTTGCTAGGTGAGAAATCATACATCTTAACACACACACACACACACACACACACACACTGGTATATTTGATGCTTCCAAGAGTTTGGTAGTGTTGTTTCAATGTTGATATAAATAAGCACAGTCTAAACACGTTTTCATCTTCAATTTGTTCTATTCAAAGTTCCCTATCATAGCTACCTAATAAGGTACTATAATAAATAATTATGAAATTTTATCAAATCACGTAACTTGAATTAATTAAATATGTTACCTGTTAATTAACTAAATTAGCTAAGTTTTGTTTTGCTTTTTGCTTAATTGATATAGTATTTCTAACTGAAAATCGTGAATTTTTCATGTCATTCCAGTTTGTCATTGTCATTTAAATGTAATATTACAGTAATTTAAATGTAATTATACAGCAAAAATACAAATCACTTATATGATTAATAGACACAAAGAAATAAGCACATATATTGTTTCAAAAACACGTCACACACAAACAACAAAACAAACAAAACAATGCTATTGATACTTTTAGATTTGCAACAAAATGACGATATCACATTTCAACCCAAAAACACACAACAACATAAATAACTTATACGTTCAGCTATTATACACCAGGGTGACTCAAGAAGGTCACTGGAACATTTCTAATGAGAACCAATAAGGAACCAGGTTACCATCACGTGTGTCAAGGGCAACTACTACAAGATAACTCCGCTTTATATTTGCACAGGAACAATAAAGGTAAACAAGTTTGCTTTCAATTATAAGCTTTGTGAATCATCTCGTGTAGATGTGTGTGTGTGTGTGTGTGTGTGTGTGTCGGTTGATCTTGCTATCACTCACAGGCTTCTAGAATCAATGATCATGAGAACAAACTGTCTGACACAGCATCATGCACAGAGAACACAATCAAATCTGCTTGCTAAAGATCCATTGCCGAACGGAAAATGATTCATTGCTACATATAATCCGTCTAAATTAACACAATTCGACATATTCGGCATAAATAATATAACACGCGTCAACAGGAAGGACGATTGAGTTTTAATGTTCTCCTTTCTACTGCTTCCTATTGGTTCCTGCTGGTTCACACGGAGATATGAGGAGCGCTTTGTTTGTATAACTGCATGAGTTTCTCTTCGTCCTCAGGAAGGATGGTGGTGTGGTTGTAGAGACCCTGTTCCATCAGCTTCTTGGCCAGACTCGGCTTGTCAGGTATGGTCTTCTTCAGCTTGGCTCGCTTGTTCTGGAACCAGATCTTGATTTGAGATTCGTTGAGTCCCAGTTGACGAGCGAGGCGCTGTCTTCTCTCCTCGGACAGGTAGCGGTTGTCGGTGAATTCTGAGGCCAATCGTTGAAGCTGCTCACTACTGAATGCCGTGCGCGGTCGTTTCTCATCTGTTTTGCGACTGACTCGTCTCGATCGGGGTCCTGCCAGACACACAACACACACAAATACACGTACACATATAGAAGAGGTCACAACGAACAATGATTGAGGAGCAGCACCGTGTTTGGAAGACACTGAAAAAATACAGTTTCAGTGTTCGAAGAGTTTTTTTTGTCTCTGTGATTTCTCACTTCTTGATAAGAGTCATCTCTTCATTTTCCACACAGCAGCGCTGATGAATCCTAAAAATTCAGTGGTAAGAAAATCAATTTCTTAAATTCCTCACTCGACAGCCCCGCCGGTGGGCAATTTCGCATACATGTCACGCACCACTGTCTTATGTATTGTATACTTCCTTGCTACTACACTACTTACTCCCTTACTACTACTACAGTGCAACTTGAACTGGAGTGTAGCCCCGCCTGTCTGCATTAAGTCGCTTCCTTTATGGCAGATGCAATTGAAACAACGGAGCCTGTGCGCGTGAAGATGAAGCCAGTAATGTGATTCAGGCATGTGATCAGCGTGTAATTGACGTCGTGTTAAGCTTGATAGTGTGTGTTAGTGTGTGTTAGTGTGTGTTAGTTTGTGTGTGAGAAGACTCATCGAACACTTGTAATGCGCTTGTAAAACACCTCGGCTCTCAGTGAAGGTCATCTCTGTATCTGTCTGTCTGTCTCTCTGTGTGTGTATGTGTGTGGGTGTCTGTGTGTGTGTGTGTGTGTGTGGGTGTGTGTGTCTGTGTGTGGGTGTGTGTGTGTGTGGGTGTTAGTTCACACGAGCGTCTGACTGACTGTGTGCGACAGTGAGCGATGTCAGCTTTCAGTGGAACAGTTGTCATCGCCAACCAACAACTCCAACGAAACAACTCCAACGAAGAAAAAGAGTAAAGAAGAACCTATATACCACTCTCTCTTATGCCTATATATATATATATATATATATATAGTGTACCCTGGATATAAGAGGGTTGTGTTGGAAGTGGAGGAAATGTCTCTTATCTATATCCTGGGGGGAATTTACACGTACACAAGTATAGAAGACTGGTCCGAAGAAGAAATACTCTCTTATAACCAGGGCTTCTCTTATATCCGTTGTACGCCGATTTCGTTGATAACTCAGAAATTGCTCAGAATGCAGAACACAATCTTATCGTCAACGTATACATACATATGCCAGCGTGTACACTGATAGTGAAACGCTTGAGTGTGTGTGTGTGTGTGTGTCAGTTGTGTGTGTGTGTGTGTGTCAGTTGTGTGTTGATGCGGTCGGAAAGTTAATCCGGCGTCGGATATACAACCTACTGGGTGGTCCGACACACACACACACACACACACACACACACACACAGACAGACAGACAGACATGAGAGTCGTGTACCGTGCATGCCAACAAGTCTAACAGTCAAGACGCACGCTAATTCAACATGTATGTATGTGTGTGTGTGTGTGTGTGTGTGTGTGTGTGTGTTGCAAGCGTGTATTAGCAATGCCACAACAATAGAGATGTGACTGTACAGATCAGCATTTGTCCCAGTGTATGCAGTTTCATATTTAATGACTTCTGAGAAATATGGCAGTTCCGTTATGCAAATAGGCATGTGCCGAATAGCATTAATCTTTTCGTTTAGTTTTATTCCATGCACAATTTTTCAGTGAGGTTTAACAATAAATGCCAATATTTCAAGGAACAATTGACGTGGACACAAAACGCGAAATCATTCAATAATAATTCCCGACTGGTTTAGAGAAAATAAAACAGTATAAATACGCTTAATATAATATGTTCATAATAATAAATTAGTAACTAATGAATAAATGGTTAAATAAATATGTTTATAAGATCTAAATTATATTAAAATTTGGTCATTTTTGCATCAAATATTATATTTCAAATGAAATATTTGTCCTTTTTGATGATTTTGCTTATAAATCTATTTATTCGCTAGATTCCAATTTAATTATAATGTTATATAAGAATGGAAATAATACGGAGTTAAGATCTCAACATTATATATGACATAATTTCATTGAACCGTTTTAAATTTTTATTTTTTGTTGTAAAAAATCACCGATCGATTGGCGAATTCATAGACAAATGTAAAAACTTCCTTATCACAGCCCAAACACGTTGAATTTCACGCGCTTGTATCTTCTATTCTATCTTTATCGATCCAGACACACGTTTTTGTGTTTCAGTATGTGTGTGTGTGTGTGCATGTGTGTGTGTGTGCATGTGTGTGTGTGTGTGTGCATGTGTGTGTGTGTGTGTATGTGTGTGTATGTCAGTGTGTGTGTGACATGCAACTACAATTATTGTCAAATTGATTTGAACGGAAGTCGCTCGGCTGTACGTCTGACAGACAGTGTGTGTGTGTGTGTGTGTGTGTGTGTGTCAGTGTGTGTGTCAGTGTGTGTGTTTGTGCAATGACTTGAACAATGTGACACCTTTCGTGTCTCTCCTCTTCTAGTATATCGACAATACCAAGTACAGTGTGTGTGTGTGTGTGTGTGTGTGTGTGTTAGCGGGGGGAACATTATATATACACACACACATACATACACATAGCCACCAGTGTTCATCAACTTAATCTGTACGAGAGACAATGTCATCCTGTTGACATCATGGCGTGTAATTGCTCTTACACACACACACACACACACACGGACAGACAAGTTTTCACGCATACATAATTGCTTGCAGTTTGACGGGGCTGGGTATAGTCGGACGGCTTATAAGAGCAGCAGATTGGTGCTGCAATATGTGCTGTCACGACAATCACACACTTGCTTAGCAAAACACTCAGAACAGAGAATACACACACACACACACACATACACACACACACACACACACACACATATATACACACAAATAGTGTACGTGTAATTTGTGTTTTGTGTGCGAGTTTTGTGCGTTGTAGTTAAAGTGAGGAGAATATAATTTATTGTAACACCGAAAAATAGAATAAATTTAGTTTGAGCTTGTTGATTAAAGTAATTTAATTATTGTTTGATAAGTAAGGTAATAGTTTAGTAATTGAGTCAATAGTTTAGTCACTAACACGTAAAATAGTATTTGGTGCAAGTAAATATGTGCATGTTATTACCAGCGAAACATTTGGAATAAGCCATGAATCGGTATTATTATTATAATAATTATTATTATTGTACAAAAACGAACAAAATGAAGTAGGAAGAGCGAAGGAGATATAAAAGCCACATCATGCAATACTTGCGACCATTTTGCACGTGGAAAAGATGAGAAACTGATAAAAAGATGGAATGACGGAATCGGGGAAATGAAAGAACAAATTTCGTATCAAACTCACACATGCAGGCATAACGAGCATATAACATATTGAATAAAAAAACACAATTAAAAATGAATAGATACTAGAGGCAAAATGCTAGATAAATATCGTGTTAATACAAATTTGGGTGCTAACTATGATATGAAAGAGTTCGTGAACTTCTGACCAGTCAAAAAATATTTGAAATCAGTGCAAATTGTCATTTTAAGTTGAGAAAAATTGCTATCCTCCATGTCGTGGACTGAAGGAAGTTTTGTAACAGAACATATACTTATATACACATACACATGCATATGTAAATATATATATATAGGACTTGAATTATGTTAATTCTAGTTTAGAGATTAAATTGTTAAAAAAAGGCATGAATTTGCGCATAGAATAAACTGAATTTGCAATCGAACAAAATAATCATCGTTGGAGGGGAAATTATCATCAACTAAAAGTGTTATATGAACTGGATGTGTGTGTGTGTGTGTGTGTGTGTGTGTGTGTGTGTGTTAGTCACCTGACGAGGGCCGATCTGAATATCTCGTGCAGTACACCCAGGCAGGCCATTTCATCTTGTCATCGGCGGGCAGCGCGGGATTGGCCAGTTTCTCGGGGTCATTGACCGCAGTTGACCCGGCTGACCTGCGCTGCTTGACCTCTGCTGTGTTGTCCGGGCACTGTTGTTGTTGTTGTTGTTGTTGTTGTTGTTTTTGTTGTTGTTTGGGTACAGCACGAGCTGAGCTGCTGAGATCTACTGGAGAGGGTGTGCATGCACTGAGTGGTCGAGATGAAGGGAGACGGGTGGGAAGGAGGTGGTGATGGTGATGAGGTGTGAGATGGTGGAAGAGAGGCGGAACTCGACACTCCACTGAGCTCTTGATCGCACACACCTGCCTGCCGAAATCCGGCCGCAGGATATTGTCGATGGAGAAGTTGAGATGAGTCGATGATGATCGAGTTTCATCTTCACCACCTCTCGTGACATTCGCGTGCAGTCCAGTCACTTGGGGCCGAGTGTGGCCGTCGAGGAGCCGTGGAGGAGAGGAGAGCGTAGTGGCGCGAGCACTTGCTGGCGCGCTAGGACTGTCGGGACCGGGTCTCAAACTCAGTCCTGTTGCTGAGTCTTCACACTGCTGAACTCCCATGTCTGTGTGTGCGACGGCGTGCGCGAGCGGAGCTGGAACGTGTGACACAGACACAACTCAGGTGGATAATGAAGAGGACTCGGGTCGCGGCAGATTCAGCGACGTCATAATCAGCTGATCAAGCTCCGCCCACCAACTGCGCATCAACCAATAGCAAGTGACGTAACTAACTCCACACGCACGGTGATTGGTTGAGACTCGGCGCGACCACGGACGAGGGGCGTGGCTTGGAAACAAAGCTCTCCGACCGCTTCATCACGCTCGTTATTAACAGGTATCATAGAACGTGTCAATTACCTATTACCGACGATTGTGCGCGGCCAAAATGAATACACACACACACACACACACACAGCTGCTAGAGAAGATGGGATGATTGGATGAGGATGGGAGGAAGATGGGAAGAGGATGGTATGGTAGGCCATCAATTGAGCGGACCAACATCGGCACCTCCACAGCACCAACAGGCCGTACCAGCACAAATCACCAGGAATCACGTGGCTAAATTGCGGGTGGTCCCAGCAACCGCCAACCACCACAGATAAACAACCACGACACACACACACACACACACACACACACTGACACACACTCTTTCTATAGTGGCGAGCTGTGTGGTGGAGGTGTCTTGTTTCCATTAGAGCGGTGTGCATTCCAGCGTGGTGAGTTGCTAGCTGAGTGATGCTTGATAATTAGCCGCGGCTGACAGCCACGTAATTTCAATTGTAAATTTCGAAAGGCGAGCTCATTGTGTGTGTGTGTGTGTGTGTGTGTGTGTGTGTGTGTGTGTGTGTGTGTGTGTGTGTGTGTGTGTGTGTTTGTGGCTCATTGGTGGTGGTGAAGTTGGTTGTCTACGCAACAAGATACACACACACACATACACACACACACACACACGCTGAGATGCAAATGCATAAATAAATATCTCACAAACTGTTTGTTTTCGTGAGGAAATTTTCCGATGGTATTTTTGCTTGGTAGATTTCTGTGCAAAGTCTACTAATGAATGATTATAACACACAGTACGTTATGCGTTATATTTGTGTATGAATGCATGCCGTTCATACTGTCTATACTCATACGATATTCCAGCCATGACTATGTGTGTGTGTGTGTGTGTGTGTGTGTGTGTGTGTGTGTGTGTGTGTGTGTGTGTGTGTGTGTGTGTGTGTGTGTGTGTGTGTGTGTGTGTGTGTGTATCAGTCTGTGTCCTCTTTTATATCGCGATGAAGTCAAGTATGAAATAAACAATAATTTGACATAAATAACTCAAAGGTATCTTTGGCCCTGAGTACATATACTTAATTATATCAACTATAATTGTATAATATCTGGTATGATATGGTGATAATATGTATGGCGATAATTAATTGAGATTTTCATGGTAATAATTAGCACAATTAGTGGCGGCAACACTAGCAACTTTGCACGAGCTGTGAAAAACAGCTGATTGCAGAAAATTGGGTTAAATTAAAAGTCAGAGCTAAAATATGATGGTAGAGAAAACGAAAGAGTATGGGTACCAAAAATTGTCGAGGATTTCTCGCTAAGACATAAGTTGGACAAGTGTTTATTAATTTATTGGAATATATGGTATTAAAAGAGGAACTTGGTGTACGATTATGTCTATACAATATTTCTATTACATTTGATTTTCTAGTATGGAAAATATTAAGATATACAATTTCTGCAATAAACTTAGGAATACTTTTTTTCCGGAAATTTAAGCAAGGAATTCCCAATAGCATTATTTATGAGTACAAGCACTAAATTCATTCTCCCTACCTTAAAATTTCAAACAAAAGTCTAAGCTCACAATGGAGAAATAACTTAAAAAAATCGACTATATATAAGCAAAATTGTTTACTTAAAATAAATGAGATAGTTTCTATAAAGGCAATTTTGTACATTTGCAACGTTCTATTTTGAACGTGCCAATGATGCGACAATATGTGCGCCAGTGTTTGTGTTAGATGCGCCAGTGTTTGTGTTATATGTGCGCCATTATGGTGATACAGTGCGGCGCAAATGACGCACTTTGTAATTTATTGCACGACGCGTCAAGCTTGGCTTTTATTGTGGCACATGTGGTGAATGTGTTTGTGTGTGTGTGTGTGTGTGTGTGTGTGTGTGTGTGTGAGTGTGAGTGTGTGTGTGTGTGTGTGTGTGTGTGTGTGTGTGTGTGTGTGTGTGTGTGTGTGTGAGTGTGTGTGTGTGTGTGTGTGTGTGTTGGATTGTGGTCGTTTATTGAATTGACAGCTGTTTTCTCACAATCTGCACACATCCTCCCAAACTCTGCACTCAGTAGCTAGCTGTATCTCTGCTACACACACACAAGCTCTAACGTCATCACATTAACACAAACTGTGGCCAATCGTGTGTGTGTGTGTGTGTGTGTGTGTGTTTGTGTGTGTGTGTGTGTGTGTGTGTGTGTGTGATATCATGCACTCAACATCTGGCACATCAAAGATACAAATATACCCGCATCGCATTCACACGAGACGAATAATAACAACAAACTAGCAAGACGGAGAGGAGACCACAATCATCAAATGTCTTCAATAGCTGGGACTCAAAGGATGAGAAGATGATTAAACGAAGTGATTCGTAATCTGTGTGGAGAATGGAGGAGTTGCCAGGTGAGAAATTTAAGGTCGGACAGAACAGAACATGAATGTGTGTGTGTGTGTGTTTTTTTATCAATAAGAATTAATTTATTTTCAGTTTCTAGCGGCTTTCTGTGACATTCAATTAGCTGGAAAAATTGAATTTATTTAATTTATCAGCCATAGATGTGTGAAAAATGAAGAATTGGCTCATATTAAGAAGAAGAATTGGGGAATCAGAAAGATAAAGAAGAAATGGAGAATTTGTTTATGTAAAAAGTTTCATAAACAGCATTAAGAAAACGATACCAAATCCTTCACAATCCTTCATAATTATTCATAATCTTAACAATCTTTTCATGCATCTACGTGTATTAATCATGGTGGTAGTGTTGGTGGTAGTGTTGGTGGTAATGTTGGTGGTAGTGTTGGTGGTAGTGTCGGTGGTAATATTGGTGGTTATTTTGGTGGTAATATTTGTGGTAATGTTGGTGGTAGTGTTGATGGTAATATTGGTGGCGTAACTGGTGGTGTAACTGGTGGTGTAACTGGTGGTGTAACTGGTGGTGTAACTGGTGGTGTAACTAATGGTGTAGTCAGTGGTGACTTCAAGTCATAATTCTTGTGCAGTGCTGAATGCCTGAAACACCACCAATAAAATCATCATATTGTCCACCAACCGCTGCTTCATGGTCCATCTCTATGCATGTGTGTCTGTGTGTGTCTGTGTGTACTCACATAGTTGTACTCACATAGTTGTTCTACAGGATATGAGCTAAGCTCGTGCTGTCCCGTCTCTTTTCCATAATTTATCTAACATATTTTTGAAGGAACTTAAATTTCTAGCTTCAACTATTTTGCTGTCTAATTGGTTCCACTGATCTACGCTCCTAAACGGGAAACTATACTTTTTCACATCTTTTCGACAACGTGTTTTCCTCAGTTTTTTTGAGTGTCCTCTACGCACATTTCCTTGAAAAACTAATCCGATGTCGTCGGTGTTGACCGTGTCATTTATGCATCTATATATGTTTATTAAATCACCTCTTTCTCTCCTCTCATCAAGCCTGGGTAATTCAATTTTCCTCAATCTGTCCTCGTAAGACATGTTTTTCAAGTTTGGTACCAATTTTGTGGCTAGTCTTTGAATCTTTTCTATTTTCTTTATATGTTTCACTTCGTGTGGAGACCAAACTACAGCTGCGTATTCGATCTTTGGCCTAATTAGAGCTATCATGATTTTTTTGAACATATTCTCATCCATGTAGTTGAATACTCCTCTCGTTTTTGAAATGAGTGCATACGACTTAGCGAAAAGGTCATCAATGTGCGCCTGCGGTGACAGATCATTCTGGATAATCACACCAAGATCTCGCTCCTTGTCCACCTCTCGCAGCGTGACGCATCCCAGTGCATAGTCCACAGATGGTCTCTTCCCGCTTTTGCCAAATTTCATGACATGACACTTTGTTTCGTTGAGGCTCATTAACCATTTTTGACACCATTCTTGAATCTTGTCGATGTCACATTGCAATTGTTCACAGTCTCTCTTACTCGTTATGACTCTCATCAATTTGGCATCGTCGGCAAAAAGGTGAACGGTGCTGTCCAGATCGTTCGTTATATCATTGATATATATCAGAAACATTATTGGTCCGAGCACAGAGCCTTGTGGCACCCCACTTTTCACCCGCTTCCACGAAGAAGCCGCTCCCCTCACAGTTGTACTCATTTTTCTATCGGTCAAGTAATGTTCCATCCATTTCAATAGTGGTCCTTGTATTCCTCCACAATACTCCAGTTTCCACAGAAGCCTCCTGAATGGGACCTTGTCGAAAGCTTTGCACAAGTCCAAGTATATGCAGTCCACCCACTTGTCCCTCTCCTGTACAACATCAATAATTTTGTTGTAAAAGAATAAAAGACTCGACACACATGATCTTGATTGTCTAAATCCGTATTGTGCATTTGACAAAACCTTTTCTCTCTCCAGGTGTTTTACCAGGTGTGTGTGTGTGTGTGTGTGTGTGTGCCTGTGTCTGTATCTGTGCCTGTGTGTGTGTGTGAGTGTGGCAGTCAAAAAAGCATACCACAAAATGGCGCCCAAGTATAACGACCACATAGAGGGCGCCACTATATCCTCATATTGTGGCGGGTATTAGCCGCATACACATGCTCATACAATGGTTGTATGAACATATACAAGCCACACACACACACACACACGCACACACACTCTCACACACACACACACACAGCTGTATGCATTGTGTGTATGTGATAATGTTGCCCAGATGTTCGCATTCACGTACGGGCTTGTAGGTTATCAATTGCCTTTATGTGTGTCTCTCCCACTCTCTCTCTCTCTTCTCTCTCTCTTTCTCTGTGTGTGTGTGTTAGAAGCAGAAGATGAAATACGAGACGGTTAACGATTATTTTCAGCCATTATTTATGCAGTCATTGTTCAGCAAAAAATGGCACAATCGCAAATGGAGACTTTTTCGTTCAAGCGCATATTGTATTTGCTCTCGTTTCCTGTGAATAAATGTTGTAATTTTAGCAGAGGAAAATATGCTTTATAAAGGTGTGTTGTGTATCTAGCAGCTAGTTAAATTGTGATGTATGCCATGCTTCTTTGCGTAGAAGAAAATCACAATTTTACAAGTAAATGAATGGAAAGGGAGGATTTTTCAACACATTGTATATGTGGAACAGATCATTTGAAAAATACTACCGGAGAAAATTTCCAATTTTGCGTGGGATTATTGGACCTAGTACTACTAGAAACCTAGCATTTCGGTCCTAAAAAGTGGCATGGGCTTAATTGGCCGGGATCTAAGGAATATATTGTTTCTCTAGCATCTGCTCTACTTTTTCCTGTGTGATTATTAAATATTCTCGTTGTGTTCGCCGCTTTCACAGGTCAATGGTGTTGTGTTGTGTTTATTATGGACTTGATATGAATTGTATATGTTGTTGTTGTTGTTGTCTGGATGGTTACATTCTAGAGCAGGGGTTTTAACCTCTCGATGGTTCCATACCCCCAGTGGATTGTTGAGTTTGCTTCCTCATACCCCCGACTTACTAGACTGTTCAAATATTTATCACCAATCCTTTGTGATTTACCAGTATGTCTTCCAGATCCACGAGTATTTCAATCTCTTGAATTTACTGTACTTTAGATAGGGATTACTAGGAGAAAAATATAACCATTGATAATTCCATTTTTCCTAAACTATTCGTAATTTATACTCGTGGTACCCATATAATTAATACTCGTATACCCCCGGCCTTAGGTTACTGCATAACCCAAAGT
>OU696582.1:8351948-8359448 GCA_916048095.2 Sacculina carcini | reverse complement strand
ATCACAGGAAGTCACTCCCGAAATGAAAATATACTAATTACGATTGAAAACACACTCACATATTTATGTCATTTTTTGTCCGACCTTAAATTCCCACTTGGTAACCCTCCCAGCGCACAATTCCCCACTGATAGATGCGTGTTCATGCAATGGTTACCATGGTTAAAATTCACCCCTGAAAGTAGGTTATGTGAAAGAAAGCCGTATAATGTCAAGCAATTTATTATTTACGATAAGATTTACACACATTCTTATTGAAAATATATTAACGCAAACTATTCAAAGTCCAAATTCACCTGGAACCCAGCAGCACCAAGGGACCACCCGATTTGGGTAAGATGGGGGTGTTCTCTGCAAGGTGAAGGTGAAGTTGAAAAGCATAAGCTCATGTCTGTTTGGGCGCTAGAATTTACCAACGGAAATCGTACATAAACGCAAGTGTATATATTCAACTGGAAATGACTGAAATGAACATAATTCAAATGGAAGTGCATTCAGTGAGTGATCACGTGGTGCTGTAGTTTGTCTTCTTAACACTTACAATCTGGAAAAATACCAAAACAAAATTTGCTCCACTGTGAAAAAGTTTATAATTTATATCAAATTTGTACCAGAAATTTACAGCACAGCTTCATATCGAATTAATTCTGTTTGTGTGTGTTTTCAGAGGAAAACTCCACGAGCTAGAATCTTCTAGATGGAATCACTGGCAGATCCAGAAGGGGGCTCAAGGGACTGAAACCCCCCAAAATGTTTCCTCATAACTAACTCCGCATAACCAAGAGATTCACTGAAAGAGGTCAAGAAAAATATCTTGCTGTAGAATTTGTTGATATAACCAGTATCGCAAAGCATATTCGCACAATATCATATTTGTGTAAATGTGTGTGTGTACATATTATTGAAAAATGCCCCAAGTCATGACCTTCACACGCTACCTAGTCACTCATACATAATTCAGCCTCCCCAAAATTTCACCCTGGATCCGCTATTGGATGTAGTGCATTTTGAAAGTAGTTGTAAGTGAGGTCACACACGTGTGTGTGTGTGTGTGTGTGTGTGTGTGTGTGTGTGTGTGTGTGTGTTTGTGTGAGTTGGCGAGTAGCGGGTAGATCAGTCATTTTGACGACGAATTCTCGCGACAAATTCTATCTGTGTTGTCAGTCGATACTGTCAAGAATTACAAGTATTCTGACGAGATTCTAAGTGGAATATTGTGTCTCTCTGTGTGTGTGTGTGTGTGTGTGTGTGTGTGTGTGTGTGTGTGTGTGTGTGTGGCCCAAGTAGTTGTGTATCAGTAGGCCGATATGGAACTGGTATTTCGTGTTGTAATGACAGTGAGATGCGTGTGTATGTATGTGTGTGTGTGTGTGTGTATGTGACGTTTATCACAAGTTTCTCCATCATATATGCACACACACACACACACACACACACACACACACACACACACACATACGAGAATAGTGTTGCGTAATCATAATGGAAAATGTGAAGGGGCTGTCGAGAGGAGAATTACAAAGATCGGGCACAGAACAAGAACATGAATATGTGTGTTTTTTATAAATCTGAATTAGTTTATTTTTCACTTCTAGACTGACTTTCTGCGAGATCTAATTTTTGCTGGAACAACATTGCTGAATTTATTGCAATTTCTCAGCCATCGCTGTGTGGTGTGTTGTGTGGAAAATGTGAACAGTAGGCTCTTATTAGAAACAAGAAGAAGTGGGGAATCTAGAACGCAGTGTTGATATGAAGACATGCTACATTTGCAACACAACACAAGCTGTTTATTGCAATTGCACTGTGGTGATGGTGAACACTTCATCATTTACACGAGACGCATCTCTGATGAACTAAGGCCAACGTTCTCTTTATGTGTGTGTGTATGCACCATGGCGTCGTTCTATGTATATGAGACTATTGTTATGTGTGTGTGTGTGTGTGTGTGTATGCAGATGAAGTGAGGGTTACCACTCACACACACACACATACACACACATACACACATACACACATGAGGAAGTCGTGCCTGGAGGCGGTATTGTGGCGGCCATTACTGCTCGTGACTAAGGCACGCAGGTGTTTTTTGGTTTGCCCGTGTGTGTGCGTGTGTGTGTGTGTGTGTGTGTGTGTGTGTGTGTGTGAGATGGTGGGCCGGCGGGCTCATTCATTACGCCACGCTGAAATTAGCACCTGTCGACATTGAGAGCAGCGCGGTGTGTGGTGGTGTGTGGTGGTGTGGTGTGGTGTGGTGGTGTGGTGGTGCGGCCAGATATCATTATCGCGCGCGAGGGGTGGTCGGCCATTTCTGCTGTACAGGGCGCATGCAGGAATGTGGCCCGGTGTGTTTGGTTGTGTTCCACTTGCTGATTGGTTGACACAAACAAAAAACCCAACGCCGATTGGCTGAGACGAAGAGTAATCTCAACGCTGATTGGTCGATACAGACAATAACTCTGTCTCTGATTGGTCGTCTTGCTCTCAACACAGGACGCTCCAGATAACACACACACATACACACATACACACACACACACAAAGTATATTCAGGGTAGATGTGTAGTCACGTCACGTGTTCATAGAAGATTGGTGTGTTGTCATGGCAACGAGGCTAGACAAATTATTGCGGTCGGTAACTGGAAGCAGGAGAGAACACACACACACTCACACACACACATACACACACACACACTCACACACTCACACACACACACACACACACACACACACACACACATACACATCTTCCTGGCTTCATATTCAATCAACTGTGTGCATGAACAGTATAGTTTGTCGTCACATTATATAAGGTTTTCTTTAAAAATATAAAATTTTGCAGCAGAGTAATATATTTGTTTAGTATATTAGAACATGGAAAAAAATGTTTAAAATAGGAGTTGACGCAAGTAAGCAATGAAAGAGACTTGGTGAATATGAGAATTACAATAAAGGCGAGATTTGGAAGCAAACAACGCCGACGGGCATATTTGGAGAATTGTTTGAAAATATAAAATCAACTATATGAATCGGCAAGGTGAAATATTTATCTGCTCAAAAAACGTTAATGTGTTTGTGTAGAAAAATCAGAACAGACCCAATCATGGCCTAATAAATTATACACAATTTGAACAATGTGGAATAAACAATTATCTCACTGATTACCCATTTCTTCTTTCTAATAAGAGCCAACTATTCACATTTTCCACACAACACAACAGCGGTGACTGAGAAATTGCAATAAATTCAGCAATGTTGTTCCAGCAAAAATTAGATCTCACAGAAAGTCAGTCTAAAAACGAAAAATAAACTAATTCAGATTGATAAGAACACACACATATTCATGTTCTTCTGTGTACGATCTTTAATTCCCCACATGACAAACCCTCCATTTTCCACCAAGGAGGAACTTTCTATAAGTTACGGACCCTCGGTCTATTTATTATTATTATTATTATTATCATTAATTACAGGCAGATCCCAGTAGCATGGGATGAGTGCAAGTGCACTATTACCACCCTGCGGTGACCCCATGTGTACTGGAAGTGCCCAAAAGATGTAGACAGAAAGAGAGTTCGAAGCGTAAATTTTTTAATAAGGAAGCCAAAATAAACTAGAAACTAGTATGATGATAATTAGCAAAAGAAAAAATGATAAAATAAATGAAACTTGATAACAATCTTCTATTAATGTGTTTGTGGCTGGTTAAGGATATTACAGGAGAAAGCTAAAAGTGATATTTCACGTGTATTGAAGTAAACGCCACTCAAACATGAGTTGCTGCAAAACTGAGCCAGAATTGTCGACAATTATTACATTTAGCGTTGTTTAACGTGAATGACACATGCATATAAGAGAGTGTGAGTGTGTGTGTGTGTGTTATGTGTGTGTGTGTGTGTGTGTGTGTGTGTGTGCGTTGTTTGGATGTTATCTATTTGCGATCGATATATAAATTGAGACATTTTTTGGTGTGGAGCAATATATTATATTTGCCATTTTATCATGATGATTAGTTCAATGAAAATAAAACAGCGAACGTATTTTTGGAATTTAAATTTAAAAATAATTGCTCCATTGGGGACTGAGGACTGATGAGAGGGATTAAGGGAAAATTGTGGGGATTTGGTGAAACATACCCTGACCATATTCCTAATTTCTAAAACGACAACACTTTTGTGTGCGCGTGAAAAATTTAGATTTTTATGAAAAAATTGAACTTTTTACACACCCATGAGAAATGTTTTCATTGGCGTTCTACTAGTCACAAACCAAACCAATATACACTGGCCGAGGGAACATATCGAACTTCAATACTCTAGCTGTACAAGCCCCGGACATTTGCAGCATTTGACTAAAACAACTGGGACAGGCTAGACAGCCCCCTAAAATCAGCATGAAAAAAGATATCCGTGAAAAAGAGGACGCATGGTCACCCTACGAAACATACGTAGTTATAGCTCAAATGTTCATAGTCAGAATTATTGGGGGGTTTAGTAGCTCCTTTCATTAGACCCTCTTGGCGTGATCACTAAAAGGTAGGAGCCCAACAAATAACAAATTAGAAATACGGTAAATCTTGACCAAATCTCGCCCATGATTTAATACAAAATTGTATTCTATATTTTCCATTGTGGGCTAAATGACCAGATAGCTATTATTATTATTATTATTATTAATTACAGGCAAATCCAGTAGCATGGGAAGAGTGCAAGCACTATTACCACCCTGTGCGGTGGCCCCATGTGTACCGGAAGCGCCCGAAAAGATTCAGAGAGAAAGAGAGTTCGAAAAGAACAAATTCTAGAAAGAGAGTTGGAAGAGAAAATAATGAATAAATAACAATAAATAATAGATCATCATCCGATAATAATCCGTAATGTCACTCCGCCCACGTTCCTCAATATATAACATCAACCAATAATAAATAGGTGATTCAATAAATAACAACAATGACAACACTGAGTAAAAGTATGATTAAATAAATAACAAAACAAGTGCAAATATGTGAAATATATTTGATTAAAAACGTAAATTAACACGTAAATGATAGGAGAGGACGGACTTTTCTTCAACATATATGTCGAACAAAGAGGGTATTTCAAAATAGTTTTTTATAATTTTCGTAGGGGCTTATTGGACTGTATCTACCGTAAAACCCTATTATTTCAGGTCTGAAATGTGGCATGGGCTTAATAATCTCTCACAGATGTGAAGATATTAGGGTAAAGGTAGAGTGCATTACATGAGTGGATATATTGACAGCGGCATCTATAAGTCATCGTAAGTACCATCTATAAGTCATCATAAGTACCATCTATAAGTCATCATAAGTACCATCTATAAGTCATCATAAGTACCATCTATAATCATCATAAGTACCATCTATAAGTCATCATAAGTACCATCTATAAGTCATCATAAGTACCATCTATAAGTCATCATAAGTATTCATTCATTCATTTATTGCGATACTCATCCACTACGTGGTTTTTATAAGCATCTTACAGTATCATCTATAAGTCATAATAATAGTATAAGTATCATCTATAAGTCATCATAAGTACCATCTATAAGTCACCATAAGTGCCATCTATAAGTCATCATAAGTACCATCTATGAGTCCTCATAAGTACCATCTATAAGTCATCATAAGTACCATCTATAAGTCATCATAAGTACCATCTATAAGCCATCATAAGTACCATCTATAAGTCATCATAAGTACCATCTATAAGTCATCATAAGTACCATCTATAAGTCATCATAAGTACCATCTATAATCATCATAAGTACCATCTATAAGTCATCATATTTACCATCTATAAGTCATCATAAGTATCATCTATAAGTCATCATAAGTATCATCTATAAATCATCATAAGTACCATCTATAAGTCATCATATTTACCATCTATAAGTCATCATAAGTATCATCTATAAGCCATCATAAGTACCATCTATAAGTCATCATAAGTACCATCTATAAGTCATCATAAGTACCATCTATAAGTCATCATAGTTACCATCTATAAGTCATCATAATTATTATCTATAAGTCACTACACTAACCTTCGATAATTTCAAGAGCCAAAAATACAACTAAGTAATTAGATATGATTAATATAATTGATATTATCGCGGTATATCTGTGCCAGAACGAGATCTTCATCAAGGTGTCTGGCATAGAAAGGTGCAGGATAATTTATATGTTAGCATTGTGTATAATTATCTGCTATTTGGATCTTAATTTTTTCATGCGTTTATATACCATGTCAATCGTGTATATTGTATCTTGAGCGCCTTAGAAACTCCTGTGGTTTAAGACACGTTGCAAATTTAATCGAAACGTAAATGTAAAAAATGCGTGTTTGTGTCCGGACTTCGTGGTGTAGTGGTAGAACACCCGCCTCACAAGCAGGAGGTCCGTGGTTCGAATCCCGGCGAAGCAGACTTTCTTGGATAAATTCTATAATCCCACAGCCCCTGTCCACCCAGCAGTAAATGATAATACCAGATATCAGTCATGTTTTGCTGAAGAAGCTAAATTAAATCATGTTATTCTTCTACAAAAGAAGAAGTTTCATTTGTTATGCCTCCAATTATCACCAATCACCACACACACACAATGATTATTCCTGGTTAAATCTTAATAAATGTAATTTAGAGTTTAAAACAAAACACGTGCATTCTTCACAAACGCGCCGCGGAAAATAGCAAATACATTTTGTATTTATCACGAGACAATCATATGCAGACACCTCTTCGTCACGAGACATTCAATAAAAAACACGAAAAAATTGAAAACACAACATAATTTCGTGATAAAAAAAAACGCACACACACACGTGTTGATAAATATGAAATACATACACACAGGAATACACACATATACTGTCTGTCTGTCCGTCTGTCTGTGTGTGCGTGAATAAAATTGAGCAAAATGACTAGCAGAATGCAATCTCATTGCAATCTCAACATTGCCGCTTGCAACGTACCTCTCAGACACACACAAACACACATACACATACAGACAGTTAATGCCGTAATACGTCATCGATATTCGCACATTATCGTGTTGCAAATATAATATGTGCAACATTGCAAATATATGTGCAACATATGCATAATTGCACAATACGCTTACACAACTGCACCACACACACACATACACACACACGAACATACAAACACATACGGTTGGTGGAAAACGCTTCAATAAGCAAGCCATTGGGACTCAATTGGGACTCAATTGGGACCCCATATGATAAACACCATACCGTTGAATAAATGTCATTCGGTTGAAATGGGAGTCTTGTAAGAGGCTGGGTTTTGCCCGTTTCTGAATAATTGGTCCCCCTTTTTGCTGATGACTAGGGTAACCTCATTTGGTGCGCTGAAAACCAACGAAAATTATGTAAAAAAATTCACGAAATTCCTACGGTATTTTGCAATTAAATATATGAGTTAAAATTCCCTAGAATATTATAAAATTATTTTAAA
>OU696582.1:8336948-8346948 GCA_916048095.2 Sacculina carcini | reverse complement strand
TGACAGCGAAAAAAACACCCAAATAAACATCTTGAATTTAAATTTATTCAACATTTCATTCAACATTCCATTAAACATTGTATTCAAAAATTGGATTTTATCAACATTTTTTTTAAAAACAGTAAGCGTTTTATATTTTATTATATATATTAACATATTATGAAATTTTATTAAGCATTTCATTAACATTGTATTTTATTTAAACATACAATTGTATATAAAAAACAGTGAACATTTTCCCTATTATATATATATAATATGAAAATTTGGGCGGAAGCATCGCGCTTGGATATGTAGCAAAAAGTCCAAATTAACTGTGAGAAAAACTCCTCAAAAAAGCCCTGAAAGAGATTACACTGATAATACGCCACACCAGTGGTTCTCAACCTTTTTTTCTCACTGATTCCCCCCACTTCTTAATACGAGCCATCTCTTTATTTTCCCGCACAACACAGCGCTGATAAATTCAATAAATTCAGTTGTTACATCAAAGTAAATGTCATTAAAGGTCATTAGAAACAAAAATAAACTAATTTTAATTGATAAAAACACACATAGTTGTCCTGTTCTGTCCGACCTTTAGCTTCCCACTTGGCAACTCTTCCATTTACTACCACACAGACAGGAAGAATATTGCACGTTTTGCCACATTATTGACATGACCCAAGTCAAGGTCACACAGAGGTCATACCTCAACACAACTGTGACCTCGCAGCACCGGCTGACCGTTGACCGGGTCAATTTGGTAGCAGAGTAGACGAATGTAACTGGAACCGTTCAGTTCCAAAATGAAATCCTCGCTCCAACAAGGCTGCAGTGCGTGTGAATTACAAGTTTTCGCCTTGCGAAAGAAATTACCGTAAGAATCGACCTCGACACAAACAAACATCTCTGCACAAACACAAACACAAATAAAAACAAACATACTTGTTTACGAAGAGCCGAAACAGACTGAGCAGAAGTATAATCAAGCACCAACAGCCTGAAGAACTTTTATCGACATTTCAATGGAAGACTCCACACACCATGACATTGAGACACACTAACGAATTTACTATTCCCTTATTTAACACTGATGCGGCACGCAGGAGACTAAATTATGCGGTAGTGGGCGTGCAAAACTGTACACAATGAGATCTGTTTATTCGTGTAAAACTCAAATGCTTAGCGAAAATATCTATGTGTGTGTGTGTGTGTGTGTGTGTGTGTGTATGTGTGTGTGTGTGATTGTGTGTGTGTGGATGGTGAGACTATATATATACCTTTCGCATAGTAATTTTGCACAGAAAAGCCGTTTTGTTTAAAAAAGGAGTGCAATAAACGCAAAGAAAAAATAAATAAAATACAAACAAACAGACACACACACATACATACAAACACACACAAACACATATACATATAATGCATAAAACACACACGCACATACACACACAATGACACACACAATGACACAAACAATTACACAAACACACACAATGACACACACACACACACACACACACACACACACATACAAAACACACACACACAACTGATGTCGCATGAGCTATCTATCTAAAATTGTCACATAACCTAGTGACATTAAATGACCTCGTGACCTCGCTACCTAAAACTATCACGTGACCAAGTGACCTAAGCTGGCAACGTGAATATTAGCATAAATAACCATGTAACTTTGTGACCCAAAATGACCTCGTGACCTTTCTATCTAAAGTTAACAGGTGACCTCGTGACTCTAACTAACAACGTGACCTCTTCATTCAAATAATGACCACGAACAATCGTGCCCTCAACTGACCTACCGTGACCTCAAATGACCTTGCACGACCTCAAGAGCCATTGAATGACCTAGAGTGACCTAAACTGACCTCAACTCTCCTAGAGTGACCTCAACTCTCCTAGAGTGACCTCAACTGACCTCAACTCTCCTAGAGTGACCTCAACTCTCATAGAGTGACCTTAACTCTCCTAGAGTGACCTCAACTCTCCTAGAGTGACCTAAACTGACCTCAACTCTCCTAGAGAGACCTCAACTGACCTCAACTCTCCTAGAGTGACCTCAACTGACCTCAACTCTCATAGAGTGACCTCAACTCCCCTAGAGTGACCTCAACTCTCCTAGAGTGACCTCAACTCTCTTAGAGTGACCTCAACTCTCCTAGAGTGACCTCAACTGACCTCAACTCTCCTAGAGTGACCTCAACTGACCTCAACTATCCTAGAGTGACCTCAACTGACCTCAACTCTCCTGGCGTGACCTAAACTGACCTCGCGTGACCTCAACTGACCTGCAGGCTCGGAGAGACCGCTGACATGTCGCAGCAGCAGATGCAGGTCGCCAACGAGGGGAGACTCGCTGCGTTGCTCGCGCAGAACCAGTCCTCCTCCACTGCTGCTTCCTCCACTGACAGCCGCCATCACACTGGCCTGTAACTGGCGTCGGTTACTCGTCATCCATTGCTCGAGATTGTACTGAGACACCATCACAGTCTGCATGCTGGGAGGCGTGTCATCCTGTCACAACACGTGTCACACAAACACACACATATATAAACAAACACACGGACACACAAATACATACACACACAAATACATACACACAAAGACAAATACATACACACACATACAACATACATACACACATACATGTATAGGCAAACAAACGGACAGACAAACAAACACACACACACAGAGAAAGACACACACACACATAAAGACAAATACACACACACACACACGGAAACAGATAGACCAACACACACACACACACGCAAACAGACAGACACACACACACACACACACACAGAGAGAGAGAGAAACACAAACATACACACACACACACACACAGACACACACAGAGAGAGAAACACACAGACACACACACACAGGGAAACAGACGACAGACACATATTGAGCGAGATTGAAGCGGAAATAAGACCTGTAGTTTGTTGATGGTGGCCGTCCACTGGTCTCTCTCGAACTCGGACGAGAAGAAGAAGAGAGAAGCAGTGTGTTTGCTGTCCCTCTTGCTGGTCACCTTGAGAGGCAGGTTGGGAGCGATGAGCATCAGCTGGGTCTCCAGCTCGGACAATTTCTTCTTGTGCTTCTCGTTTCGACTGTCTGGCTTCTGCTTCTGAACATCACAAACACATAAACAAACACATGACAAACATATAAACAAACACATGACAACATAAACAAACACATGACAACATAAACAAACACATGGCAACATAAACAAGCACATGACAAAAATGATACATAAATAAACATAAACAAACACATCACAAACGCATAAACAAACACATGACAAAAATATACAAACACATCACAAACGCATAAACAGACACATGACAAACATAAACAAACACATGACAAACATAAACAAACACATGACAAACATGACAAACGCATAACAAACATGATACATAAATAAACATAAACAAACATGACAAACGTAAACAAACACAACAAACACATAACCAAACATGGCAAGCACATAACAAACATAGCAAACACAACACAGATGCCACATAAACAAACAAACACGTGCCAAACATAAACAAACAAACATACACAAATATATAACAAAACATGACAAACATAAACAAACATAACAAACATGACAAATAAGCAAACATATAACGAACACACACAAGCATAATATATACATATGAAGTACATGTACAAAAACCTACATATGAACATAAAACAAACATACAAACATAAACATATACATATATGTGTGTTATATGAATGTGAGACATTATAAGTAACATAATATGAGTAACAAAGTAACAAATAACCATTCAGGCAATTTGAGTAACGTAATATGACTAGCATAATATGAATAACATAATTAGCATAACATAATATATTCTAATATAATATACTCATAATATAATATATAATATAATATAAAGATAACATGAGTAACATAAGTAACGTAACATCAGTAATATAGTATGACTAACATTATAGGTGTAATGACTAGTGAAATATGAGTAATACGCCAGATATAATAGAGAACAGAGAACAGAGACAGAACAGAGAGAGAGAACAGAGACAGAGAGAGAGAACAGAGAGAGAGAGAGAATAGAGAACAGAGAGAGAGAGAAAACAGAGAGAGAGAACAGAGAGAGAGAAAACAGAAAACAGAGAACGGAGAGAGAGAACAGAGAACAGAGAGAGAACAGAGAGAGAGAACAGAGAACAGAGATAGAGAGAGAACAGAGAGAGAGGGAGAGAACAGAGAACAGAGAGAGAACAGAGAGAGATAGAGAACAGAGAGAGAACAGAGAGAGAGATAGAGACAGAGAACAGAGAACAGGTAGAGAGAACAGAGAGAGAGAGAGAGAGAGAGAACAGAGAGAGAGAGATAGAGAGGGTGATGTGACTGTGTCACTGACTCCCTGGAGCCCGGCGTATCGCTCGTGAGATCTGATCTGCTCGCGCACAGTGGAGGCCTGAGAGCGTAGCGACATCAGCTGACTGTCTGGCACCGCCGAGTCTGCCGCATAGATGGCGCTGGCGTCACATGCACCAGCACCGTTCACCTCGTGGCATTCCAGCACCTCGATGTCGGCCAGGCTGAGGAACCATTTGAGGTCGAGGACGGCCTTGTCCGCCCTGCTAGCGGCCTATGAGAAAACAGCGTCAGTGAAGATTCAGTAATGGCAGGATGCATGCAGTAATATGCAGGTGATGTTGTGATTTCTAAATAATACACCAGAGGCATATACATGTATATGCCAGAAGATGACAACAATCATGCATTAGTGTTCAAAAGTGGACCCAGTTTGGGTCGATTACATTACATCCTCAACCATATTATGCCTAGTCAATTACAACACACACACATACATACCTCAATGAAAAGTATATACTGTATATAATTGCATACACAGATATTATGAATAGGAAGGAGTGAATGAGGGAAAAGTTTGGAAACCCCTGCAAGTGAACACACACACACACACACACACATAGTTTGGGATAATTCAGGCAAGAGGGGTCATGGGAAACAAACTGAAAAGGACTAGATGTTTGAGAGATGTTAAGAAGTATAGTTTCCCATATACAGGTGTGTGTTGATGTCTGGAATCAGTTATTGGGGAGGATATTGTAGGAGCTAAAAGCGTAGGAGCATTTAAAGAAAGACTGGATATTGTGTGTGAAATACTGGGAATTTCAGGGAAGATAGGTTACTAGAGGGTGGGTTGGAGACAGGACAGCACGAGCATAGCTCATCTCCTGTGATAAACAACTAGATGATTAGGTGAGAACACACACACACACACCTTATACTTGGCACAGACGAGAACATCATTGAATAAGAACAACTGACGAAGTTTTCTCTGATTGTCCACCATTTCTACAACGAATGAATTTTTCACCACGTGTCTGCTCTCACCCTCTCCGACCTGCACAACACACACACAAACACACACACACACACACACACACACACACACACACACACACACACAGAAACATACAAAGATAAATAGCACAAACTCACACATAAAAACATACAGATACAGGTGTGTGTGAACTTCCTATCGACTATCTATATTTTTCTGATGAAATCATATGGAAAAACAAAGTAATGTAGAGGAATTCTAAAAGTATATGATATGAATTCCTTCATTTAACATACATTAATTAAATAATTAATTATTTAGCAATAATTATCTTGAACGTGCACCCGTGGTATCCCTGCAAGGAGTCTGCGGAAAAATTCCAACTGATGTCAGGCCTCACACAATACATCTAGAACTACGCATTCACATAAGCTTAGTACACCGGATTCAAGCCACAGTAATGATACGTACAATATCTCTGCTATGAGTCACTGTGTGTGTGTGTATGTGTGTGTGTGTGTGTGTGTGTGTGTGTTTGTTCAAGGCCACTATTTAATAGGTTCACACAAATATTAGTCAGGCGGCTAGAATACTACCGGAAACGAGATGGAAATATAAAGATTAATCGACCAAACATACACACACACACACACACATACAAACACACACATCTAATGACACAGAAAGGCAGGTTAATTGGTAGAATTTCGAATGAATATTAATACATTGTTTATGAGCCTTGGATATGTGCTAAATCAAGGAGCAAAAACATATTGTAAGAACTAAATATGTTACTATTTTTATGCTTGTATATTTTCTAATATTATCCTAAATATTTTCCGTTATCGTGGAATTTGCAGTTAATTCTAATGCTTGCAAACTGGAGCAGACGAGAATACACAGCTCAGATAGAAAGAGAGAGAGTGAGAGAGAGTGTAAGAGAGAGCACAGTACCGCGGATCCGCCGGGCAGAGTGCGAGTGGTGAGGAAGTCTTGCGTCATGGTGAGAGCGTGAGCTAGTGAGATCAGTCGATGATCTGCATGATCGCTTGGCAACAACTTGAGAACATCCTGACACCAAGCATCAACACATAAACGTCACATCACAACACTGACCACCGAACATTATACTTTAAATATTGAACTGGAAGAGTCCTCACAAATAATGCACGATATTTGGAAGTTTGAAATTTAATTCAGACTTTAAATATTGAACTGGAAGAGCCCTCACAAATAATGCACGATATTTGGAAGTTTTCAATATAATTCAGACTTTAAATATTGAACTGGAAGAGTCCTCACAAATAATGCACGAAATTAGGAAGTTTTCAATTTAATTCAGACTTTAAATATTGTGCTGGAAGAGTCCTCACAAATAATGCACAATATTTGGAAGTTTTCAATTTAATTCAGACTCCGGAAATATTGAACTGGAAGAATCCTCACAAATAATACACGATATTTGGAAGTTTTAAATTTAATTCAGACTTTTAATATTGAACTGGAAGAGTCCTCACAAATAATGCACGATATTTGGAAGTTTTCAATTTAAATCAGACTCAGGAAATATTGAACTGGAAGAGCCCTCACAAATAATGCACGATATTTGGAAGTATTCAATTTAATTCAGACTTTAAATATTGAACTGGAAGAGTTGTCACAAATAATGCACGATATTTGGAAGTTTTCAATTAAATTCAGACTTTAAATATTGAACTGGAAGAGCCCTCACAAATAATGCACGATATTTGGAAGTATTCAATTCAATTAAGACTTTAAATATTGAACTGGAAGAGTATGGATGATTATGATCCGATTATGGATGGCTCCAGTTATAAGCTATATATTAATGATAATATCTAAATATTTAGTAGATAATGTATCGCAATATTGACGTAAAAACTGAACCATTTTTTCCTGTAATAAATAGATCATTTATAATAGTCATTTATGCTGAACCAAGTGCAGAACATGCTAGATTAATTAATATTTAGCCGTGAATTTCCAACTTTCTTCTCTATAATATACTATGTATTATATTTTATCATATGTATATTATTTTATATACATATTCTGTAAAATATAACATGAAAACACGTGAAAACATAATGATAATAATTAACTATTAATACATTCAAGTAATGTAATATATTCCTGTCTTCTCAGTCTTCTATTAAACACAAAAACACTGACATTGAGCACGGGTGCTGCTTGGTGGACACGTGCCACAGGTCTGTGTAGCAGCTCTTCCAGCGACAACACTTGGCCTTGTAGACTGCGCAATTTAATACTGCGTGTGATTTCGGCAAATTTGGCATCATTGGCGCAACAGCGGCGTACAGTGTCGACGGCGTGGCGATAGTTGAGCAGAAATGCGCCGTAAATGCCCATATTCTCCGCCTGCACGCCGCAACCACATTGCAAATGAAAGCTGATTGTTTTAACAATGTTTTACAACACCCACTCGAATTTTCCAGTGAGATTAATTCAGTGAGATTAAACTGTGTGAAAGCTCGGGCAATAATCTATGAGTATCCTTCACTAGTATTGACATTTTCCCAGACAGCGAAATTATACACACACACACACACTGTGTTATAGTGAAGTTGTAATGTTATGTATAGAAGCGCTTAATTATCCGAGCCAAATCACAATTATATTTGCCCACGCTCTGCACGAGACAAGACGGGGAGAACACCTTATGCTCTCTTATGCTGGTAGAATGTCGGGTGGATTTATCCTGTTGTATTATGATTGTTTTCCTGTTTCTCAACAAGCTCAACTGAGTGGTGAGGTCCAAACATAGATATAAATAGACTGAAATAGACTGAAATACTCGATTGAAAATATCGCCATAGAAAATATTGATTTTGAAATTAAAACAGCCAAAACACGTGCTAATTCCATGAGAGAACCTCTGTGCAAGAAGCGAAAATTCAAGCACAAATAAAATATCACGTTTTCACTTTTGTAAACTTAACCAAAATGTAATTGAAAAAGAACCAAGTTCATAATTTTCCAAACAATATTTGGAAAAATGAATAAGTAAAATAGAATATGTAATTATTTAGAAAAAATCAATAATTAAGTTTACAATTCAAAATAAAATAGAATTTCGTTTAATGCTACGTATAGAACACACAAGTTGAACAAACTCCATCATGAAGGATGTTTGAAAACCACTGAAATCATTCGCCAACGCAGCTAATATATGACAAAAAAACATACGTAGCATGCATAGCGAGCGAGTGTGAGTGTGTGAGTGTGTGTACAGTGGTTCCCAGTCGGTGTGTCGCGGCACCAAGGGGTTCCGTGAGATCTTTCGAGGATGCCGCCAAAATCCAGGGGAAAATTACATATTTGTGTTATAATACCATTTTTGTAATAGCAGGATCAGTGTGAAGAAAATTCACATATCTATGTATAAGATGTTGTTACACCGATGCAGAATGTCGAAATGAAAAAATATAACAAAAATAACGGATATTTTAAATATGAATTTCCATATAAGGGTGCCGGGAACTTTTGAAAGACTTGCCAAGGATACCGCAAGCTATAAAAGGTTGGGAACCACTGGAGTAAAAGCTCGGATAACTTTCGATTAGAGAACTCGAATATATCGAAATTAGCGCTTGTTTTGAAATATATTGAGTATTGTTTCGACTAGGCATAGGTGTTTAATAATATTATATAATGTAAAATATAATGAAAAATTAAAAATACAGGTAGATATTTGTTGTGTGTGGTAAAAATGGTTGGCAATAGATTACATGTTGAAATTGTTTGAGCGCGTAGGAGGATGCCGGCTAGTATTGTCACGAGCATTGAAAACATTCGCCAGGAAAAAAGTGTTGTTATTGCAGCCGCTGTTGCTCAAGGTCACGTTGCAAGTTGCAACGTTGCATTCACCAGACAGTTGCGGTGCAGAGTGAGTGAGAGAGAGTGAGAGAAATATAGAGAGTGAGCGATGAAAATATGCTACATTGAAGCTGAATAAATGACTCGAAAAAATGTCGTAACATCGTAAACCAGAGTAGGACGCGTATAGAGCACATACAGATGTGTATGAGTACGTATATGTACGTGTGTATGTATGCTTGTGTATGTGTGTGTGTGTGTGTGTGTGTGTGTCCTTGATTTGACCAATGATACATCTGGTGCAACCAATTAAATGCAACGGTGTCTGTATATCTGTCTGTCTGTCTGTGTATATGTATGTGTGTATGTGTGTGTGTGTGAGTGCATGGAGATGAGTGGACCGCACCCTGCATGCAATATGTAGCCAACGCCTAGATGTCACATGTTATCTTATTAGCTTATCTCACTTTCTACACATCTGATCTACACACTAACATATATACACACACACACACACATACACACACTGATACACACAAACACACATTGACATACACATACACACATTGACACACTGACACACACAAATGTTGTGTTTTATCCCTGTCTCTCTTTCACTATTGTGTTTCTGTCATAATTATATGTATTAATAAAGTCTGTATCAAATATACAGTACAGTGAAAGCCCTCTTATCCGGCATCCGAGTATTCGGCATCTTTTCCCCGAGTTTGTACTCTAAATTGATTCGCACCATTGAAACCACTAAGTTGAAAACTATG
>OU696582.1:8289448-8331948 GCA_916048095.2 Sacculina carcini | reverse complement strand
CACACACACACACACACACACACACACACACACACACACACACATACAGACATAAACACACAAAGACACAGACTTACACACATTCACAGATACACACACACACATACACAGACAGACACATACACACACACAGAGAGAGAGACACACAGACACACAACAGGCGTAACGATGCACAATTTCCATTTTCACAATGGCAACGACGACAGCTGCGGCAAAAGCTCCAGCAACCAGTTGGCACATGTGTGTATGTCTGTGTGTCAGTGTGTGTGTGTCGCACGATGACCGCTTTCAAATGCGCCCACCCGCACACGCACATACACGCGCATTCACAACACACACACACGCACGCACATACATGCAAAACGAGATTCGTGTGCAAAAAGGCTGGAAGGTACAGTAGAGAAATAAGTGGTTATAAACCACGCGTATAAACATAAAAGCAGTCACGTCCATATATGTACACGTTGAAAGTTTAACAAGACCGTTGGACTCCGTGGTGTAGTGGTCAGCAAGCCCGCCTCACAAGTGGGAGGTCCGTGGTTCAAATCCCGGCTGGGGAGAAATTCTTTGGGGGAATTCTATAATTCAACAGTCCCTGTCCACCCAGCAGTAAATGATGGTACCAGATATCAGTCATGTGTTGTGTCATGCATTCTGGGGAGGTGGCCCTCTCTAATACATCTTCCGTTCTTGTGGCGTCATAGCGTGGAGAGAGTTGGTTCTGCGGTGGCAGCGAGCTGCACGGGACACACCTGTGTGCGTGTTCATAAGCTTCGGCTTCTTCCCGTGTAACAGCTGCCACTTGAGACCTTCAACCTTTAACAAGAGGAGGGCAGGGGCATAGAGAAAAAGGAGACATAGGAAGAATGGAGGGAATTATACTCCCTATTAATGTTGGTGAAATTATAACGTTGTAAACTGCAATATCCACATTGCAATACACACAGACACAAAGAAGAGCAATGTAATCGAAAAAACTGAAACAAAAACGATAGCGATGAAAAAACATTGAATAAAAACGAAGTCTCCAATCCAGCTTATCACGTGCGTTCTACTTCAAATGGACTTCTCAGAATTAGCTCAGTGTTTCCAGCATTAATTACTACCGACAAACATAATTGGAAAATAATAGCTTGATTTAGGAAACGTCCTCTGCCACAAAACACACACACGGAGCACTTTCTCTCTGTCTTACTGTGCTGAATACCTCAACAACGACCGCAAAAAATTTGCGAAAAAAACCCAACAGAAACTGGTGAAACCAGACATCATCATCGTGCCAGTAATCATCTATCACCTCCCCCCGCTCACAACTAGGCAATTAGAAGCTGAAAAACACCGTACTGTGACCTTGCCGAGTTTCATGAAGTGTTCAGAAAATGGCAAACACACACACACACACACACACACACACACACACACACACACACACACACACACACACACACACACACACACACACACACACACACACACAGGTTTACAGAGAAGGACGTCTAATAAGTAGGTAGACATAGGTCGGATATAATTATATTAGTTACGAGCGAGCGATAGCGAGCGAGTTCATACTTGGTGTTACTAGAAAAATGAGTATGAGCGGCCCGCCGGCCGGCCCGCCGGCCGGCCGTGGTCACGCTTTTCAGAGGCTTATATCTCTGGAACCATAAGTCCGATTAACATGCATTTTTTTTTGTTGGGTAGTCTCATCCTTCCTGCCGCGGATGAGACCAAGCCGAATTATGTCAGTGCCCACTGTGGCACGTGGCACGTCCCAAATACCCTCCTACTTTTTCGAAAAACACTTTTTACCCATTTTTCAGAGGCTTATATCTCTGGAACCATAAGTCTGATTAACATGCTTTTTTGTTGTTAGGTAGCCTCATCCTTTTTGCCGCGGATGAAACTAGGCCGAATCATGACAGTGCCCCATGTGGCACGTGGCACATCCCAAATGCCCTCCTACTTTTTCGAAAAACACTTTTTACCCGTTTTTCAGAGGCTTATATCTCTGGAACCATAAGTTTGATTAACATGCGTTTTTTTTGTTGGGTAGCCTCATCCTTCCTGCCGCGAATGAGACTATGCCGAATTATGTCAGTGCCCAGTGTGGCACGTGGCACGTCCCAAATACCCTCCTACTTTTTCGAAAAACACTTTTTACCCGTTTTTCAGAGGCTTATATCTCTGGAACCATAAGTTTGATTAACATGCGTTTTTTTTGTTGGGTAGCCTCATGCTTTCTGCCGCGAGTGAGACTATGCCAAATTATGTCAGTGCTCACTGTGGCACGTGGCACGTCCCGAATGCCCTCCTACTTTTTCGAAAAAAAAATTTACCCGTTTTTCAGAGGCTTATATCTCTGGAACCATAGGTCCGATTAACATGCGTTTTTGTTTGTTGGGTAGCCCAATCCTTCCTGCCGCGAATGAGACTATGCCGAATTATGTCAATGCCCAGCATGGCACGTGACACGTGCCATATGCCCTCTTATAATTTAGCAGAAAACTTTGCCCATGCACGCAGACAAATACATTTACGACAAAGTTTGATTACATATGACAACTTCGCGCTCGCTCGTTCATCGCCGAACACGGCGCCTTACTGGTTGTAAGTTAGGTCGGCGGCTGCAGTATCCTTCAGCAATGGCCGAGTGTGCCTTCAAGCGAGGCGGAAAAGCAGCAACAACACACAAAAACCAGCAGCTCACAAGAGCTTTCTCGCAGCACGCTTCTATACAACCCAAACACACACACACACATTCACGCGTAGCTTTCAAGTAACCCAAACGTCCCACGCACACACACAGACAGACAGACAGACAGAAAGACAGAGAGAGGTACACTCGACGGCCAGGTCAATGGCCGCACTGTGTGTCTGTGAGGTGGCATCACAGCGGCAAGTGAAGATCGTGCGATCTCACACCTGTACCTGTACCTGGCCTCTGTACATCTGTACGTGCACATAGACCAGTGGTTGTCAACCTTGATAATGATAGCCAAACCGCCCCAGTGGATTGTTGAGTATGATCCTTCATACTCCCGACTTACTTCACTGTTTATCACTAATCCTCTGTGATTTGCCAGTATGTCTTCCAGATCCACGAGTATTTCAATCACTTGAATTTACTGTACTCTAGATAGGGATTACTGGGAGAAAAAAATTACCATTGATAATTATATTATTTATATACAATTGATAATTTATAGCAGTACCCGGAAATCGAGTTCCATACCCCCCGAGGGGTAACGGTTACCCCTGGTTTAAGAACCCCTGGTATATGCAATAAGGATTATCAATTATATATATATATTAAAAGGAATATTATAAATATAATCAGTATTGTGTTTGAAAGCTGTGGCGACACAATGGCAACAAAAACCATGCAAGGACATGCAATGTTGCAATATTCACGTTGCATAACATTCATTTAGTCAACGCCCCTGCAAACGTACACGAAAAATCGGACGATTTCCAGGAATAACACATTTAAGCGTCGAATAAGGGAATAGCGATGAAAAACGGAACACACACACACACACACACACACACACACACACACACACACACACACACACACACACACACACACACAGGTATAGGTCGCAACACGGCTCAATAACAGTTTGATAGGAAATTAATAAAACTGAGGTCCTCAACTCTAGCGAAGAGATGGAGAATTTATTGCGAAATATGAATGACACGTGAATTTGTTTATAGATATCTTGTAATTCAGTTTGATTTGTGTGCGAAATTCTTATCAATCTATACCTTTTAGAACATCAATTTCGACAAAATAAATATTGATTTCGGAAAATTCAACTTGGTAAATAATTTGCTAAATTTTAAACAATGTTAAGTGTTATTTTTTTGTTTTGTTATGCAGTGCCATTCAAAATGCTATTGAAAACATTTTATCTTTGATAAATGAATTATTATTGTTGAAAGTATTTGATCATAAAACCAAACTAAGTGAGTTAAATCAAGTTTTATACGTCGTGAAGTCGCCTTATTTGCTAGCTTATTTGATTAGCTAACCTAATTTGTATATATATATATAATTATATAACCTAATTTGTAGAGCGATTGATATCTATAGGACATAACCAGAGGAACCTAGCTCTTAAGAGGCACAAGAAATATTGTAAAAAATTAAAGCAAATATGTGTTTACCTATGCTATATAATTCTTCCCGGACAAACATTTTTCTCACAGGAACTTCGAACTGTATGAATGGATATTGAATTAAAAACAGTTGTTTATTCCGTTTTTGTACTTATATCTTTTTCATACAGTTATCGAAAATCCATGTTGGGGTGCGAGAACTTAATTCTGATTTGAAGGGGGTGCAAACAAAGAAAAAAGTTAAGAACCATTGCGCTAGGGCGTGTCTTCTGGTGTAGATGCATGGATATTGCATGCAATGAAAATTCTTATGTTCACTGTCTGTCTTCCTACTCCAACTTTGCTCAATCTGGTCTTGGCAAATAATAATACAAATAATAGCGAAGAAGGACAAATATAGCATGCGAATCAACTATGAAATGACAATGTTGAAAGGACAGAAAAACAAGAATAAAACGCGAAAAAAGGACAGAAAAACAGCACGAAAATTACGACCATTTCGTGTGAGAAGCCAAACAACATCACATAACAAGACATCACTGAGTACATCACCAAGGCTTAAGCCACACACGAGCAGTATACCTGAGATGGGTGCGCGTGCTGCTGCGAGTGAACGTGAACAAAATCCTCGACTTTCTGCGTGTTTCTGATTGTTTGGAGTCCCCTGTGATGGCAGCGTCACCAACCAACCCGCCTGCCATCGCCTGACTTGGCGAACACTTCATCTCCATTTTACACCCCACTTCTCTCCAGATTCCTTATCATTCGAGATTTCTTATCTGTCTCAAGATTCCGAGATTACTTCACACTACCACACACACCAACACACACACGGAACACTGCACTCCTAGACTCCTGGATCGAAGCAGAATCTTGGCACCTCTATCTACACTCACAACACAAAAGCAAGGCGATCCACAGCAACCAGTGAACAAACTGACACAAACCCACACAAACCCACACTAACGCGATCACACCAAAGTTGGTCATGTACGACGTGAAAATGACTCATTCATAAAGGCTGCACCTTGTTTACCACGAATTACAAAATCAAACACACATACTGCTACATTGCAGCTACGCGCACGCGCACAAACCCCACCACAAACTGCCTCAAAACGCTATCACTTCAAACTCCATCACAAACTCCCTCAAAACACTACCGTTTCAAACCCCATCACAAACTCCCTCAAAACACTATCACTTCAAACTCCATCACAAACTCCCTCAAAACACTATCACTTCAAACTCCACCACAAAATCCCTCAAAACACTATCACTTCAAACTCCCTCAAAACACTACCAGTTGAAACTCCACCACAAACTCCCTCAAAACACTACAAACACGTATCTCCAAGCCTGTCTGTATGTCTGTCTGTGAATTTCTGTGTATATATATGTGTGTGCGTCTGTGTGGGTATGTCTGTGCATGTGTGTTTGTATGTCTCTGTGTGTGTGTGCGTCTGTTTGTGTCTGTCTGTATGTATGTATGTTTGTCTGTGTGTGTGTGTGTGTATGTGCGTGTGTGTGTGTATTTGTGTTATCGTGCAATAGACTGATATATGGTTGACAACGCAACCAAACAACAAACAACAACAACTAACACAAAATACAAACAATAAATAATAATAATAACAATATTCATAATATTAAACGATAAAATAGCAAACCCAACAACCAAAGCTCTTAGGTAGAATTAAAGCTAATAGATATAATTTAACAGAAATGGACATTTCATTTATAAAAACACGTGAGAACAATTCAGGAGTTACTCCCGGGAATTATTGGCTGATACCACAAGCACGCTATGCAGACAATCATACCAGTTCAACATTAAAACATACATTAATGTTTTAGACATTTTTAGTTTGATGTGAGAATTGTTGGGTCTATTCTATGTTCAAGTTCAAGTTCGAAGTTTATTGCCATGAACAACATAAAAGTACAGTGACAAAATATCAAACAATTTGGCATAGTCTGTCGAGTGATAACTCTTGGACAGACACGTTATAAATATATATACATTAACAAAACATTTAGACATACTCTTGTGTGAAAAAATAGGTCACAAAAAATGGCATGTAATATACTTAGAAGAACACATCAGTATAGTTGTAATATTAAGCTCCAATGAAACAACAATAATAACATGAATAGCATAAAAACAATAAGGAGTAACATAACTTAAAATATATCCGCAATCTTGTTAATATGGTTATTATATATCATTCTGAATTTGCATTTTGTCCCTCTAAAAATTATTTTTTCAATTTATTCTTAAATTGTCTTATAGATTCAGTGTTTACTGTGGATTTTAATTCACTGGGTAAAGAATTCCAAATAATGTGTATGTGTGTGTGTGTGTGTGTTTTTATGTGTGTGTGTATATGTGTGTGTATGTATATGTGAGTGCATGTGTGTGTATGTGTGTTTGTATGTGTGTATGTATGTGTTACAAACAAATATATTTACAAACGTGTACACATATTAACAACACTACAATGTGTGTATGTGTGTGTGTGTGTGTGTGTGTGTGTATGTGTGTGTAGCGGCGTACATCAAACAAAATTCCTTCGATATGCATGTAATGTTCACTTTTTATACTTTTTTCTTCAGTATCGCGCGGAAGTTTGAAGAAAACGACAGAGCAATAATCGTCAAAAATTTCATTCATGTGTTATTGTAGAAATTCAGCGGTGAAGCATAGGAAGCATATAAAGCCTCCCGATATATTATTAGGTTTTAATGAAAATAAACAATAAATCACATTCTTCTGACACAAACAAACACACACAAACACGAGGCAAATACAAAACAGTATAAAAAACATGCGCTATTTACATGACATCCTCACGAAATTCCACCATTTTCACCTTAGATTATTGACAGAACGAGCTCATTGCTACAATAAATTCACAAGTTATTCAACAACTTGAAGGTTAAAGGCCTCAAGTGACAGCTGCTACACGGGAAGAAGTCGAAGCTTATGAACACACACAGGTGTGTCCCGTGCAGCTCGCTGCCACCGCAGAACCGACCCTCTCCACGCTATGACGCCACAAGGACGGAAGACGTATTAGAGAGGGCCACCTCCCCAGAATACATGACACAACACATGACTGATATCTGGTACCATCATTTACTGCTGGGTGGACAGGGGCTGAGGGATTATAGAATTCATCCAAGAAATTCTCCTCCGCCGGGTTTTGAACCACGGACATCCTGCTTGTGAATCGGGTGTACTACCACTACACCACTGAGCCCACAAACTAAACGACTAAACAGAAACTAAACGACTAAACAGAAACTAAACGACTAAACAGAAATTAAACGAGTATTTAATATAATCTTCCATACCTTTCAGCTTGAGTGTTCTCCTTGAACTTGATGAGTTTAAGGAAGTTTTTGAGCCGGCAATATTGATACAAGTGCAGTGATCACATCTCAAACACATCTCAAACACATCACGCACACACTGTATCGTCCAATGTAGTGACAACACACAGATTAAACCAGTATTACAGCTCGTACACGCACGCGCACCACACAGCAGAAGTGCATCAGTAATTTGGTGACTCATACACAGATCCACCGTCCAGATCCACAAAACAGGTATTTCCCGTGTGCTAGTGAAAGTTGGATGTAAGTTGGCTTTAGTGGAGAAGCCTACACACCCCTACACACTGACACACACACACACACACCCACGCACATACACACAGCCATCAAAATACCTCAAATGTGGTGTGGTACGAATGTGAAATGACATGAAAGCTACGAATAAAAGGATTTCCAATCCGGGATAAACGGGGTCCCCGGATGATTATTCAATTTAATTCTCGAAAGGGAATTTTTTCAGTTACACTTAAAGATTAGAGGCCCCTTAAATGTGGGGGGTACCTGGTTATTCAGTCAAGCCCAATCAGTTTTCACTACAAAATTATGCTGTCAGGAAATGTTTGGGAACTACTATGGGAACACTGTGGGAATCACTGTGTGTTTGTCATTGTATGTCAGTGTGTGTGTGTGTCAGTGTGTGTCAGTGTGTGTCAGTATGTGTCAGTGTGTGTCAGTATGTGTATCAGTGTATGTATGTCAGTGCGTGTGTCAGTGTGTGTGTCAGTGTGTGTATGTGTGTGTCAGTGTATGTCTGTGTGTGTCAGTGTATGTCTGTGTGTGTCAGTGTGTGTCAGTGTGTGTGTCAGTGTGTATATGTGTGTGTCAGTGTGTGTCAGTGTGTGTCTGTGTGTGTGTGTGTGTGTGTGTGTGTGTCAGTGTGTGTGTCAGTGTGTGTCTGTGTGTGTGTGTGTATCAGTGTGTGTGTCAGTGTGTGTCTGTGTGTGTGTGTGTGTGTCAGTGTGTGTCAGTGTGTGTCAGCCGATGCCAATCGCACAAACACTGACACAAACACTGACACACACACACACACAAAGACATATACACAATCTGACACACACAAACACAAACACACATATACACAATCTGACACACTGGCACAAAAACACACACTGGCACACAAACACACACACACACATACACACATGTGATATGAGATACTGCGCCATCATCATTCATTGTTAGTGCACAGCGTTGGCTAGCCATTGAGCAGGCAGTAATCCCACCAAAGAGAGAGAAATGGTGACTGCATCCCGTCCTCTGTAATAATTAATCATTTTTTGCGTGTCGCTTGATGTACTGCATTGTTGCATATGCTGGTAATATCTGTGCATAGGCAAGCTTCTCTTGGATAATGGCTTAATGTCTGTTGAGAATTATCCCTCTCTCTCTTGCATTATCTTGCATTATCTTGCATTATCTTATCTTGTCTTTGTCTTGTAACGTCATATTTTTCCTGCTATCGCTAATTCTACCTGTCCTCGACAGAATATAGTTGAAGTAATAAGGCCACTTGTGTGTGTGTCTGTGCGTGTGTTCTTGTGATTGGGTAACATTATGCACTGATACCAATTCGACATAGAAAAAACTACATCAAATATAAACGGTGTATTTAGCGGCGAGTGTCGTAAATAGAGTGAGTGTGGAATACTTTCCGAGCTGCAATAGTTTCTAGATTACATGCATACAGAGCCGTTGCGAGGACTTATGAAGCCCCCCGAATGCAACACTTGGGGCCCCCATTATAAATAAACCATCAAATAATGAATTTATATATTATACATAATCACATAATACAAGCTAAGGTGAAAACATCTGAGCAAAAAGGTAAAGGCTATACATAATATGATATATTATGTATGTATGATAAATTTTAATGTCATACGTGGAGCAACGGGGCCCCTCAACACTCGGGGCCCCCCTGCCGGGGGGTACGGGGGGCGGTTGCTACGGCTCTGCATTCATACAGTATATTAGACAATGAAATGTGTAAGAATTTAGAATTTTCCGCTAGTGAAACATATATGAAAATAAGACAATATTCAGGAGAGACATCTTAATCTACCAATTATGGGCAATGAATATTTTTATGAGCCTATATTATGAATTTACCCTGCGAATAATTGTTTCAAACAATAGTAGACCAGTAAGGCGCCGTGTTCGGCGATGAACGAGCGAGCGCGAAGTTGTCATATGTAATCAAACTTTGTCGTAAATGCATTTGTCTGCGTGCATGGGCAAAGTTTTCTGCTAAATTATAAGAGGGCATATGGCACGTGCCACGTGCCACGCTGGGCATTGACATAATTCGGCATAGTCTCATTCGCGACAGGAAGGATGAGGCTACCCAACAAAAAAAAACGCATGTTAATCAAACTTATGGTTCCAGAGATATAAGCCTCTGAAAAACGGGTAAAAAGTGTTTTTCGAAAAAGTAGGAGGGTACTTGGGACGTGCCACGTGCCACAGTGAGCACTGACATGATTGGGTTTAGTCTCATCCCCGGCAGAAAGCATGAGGCTACCTAACAACAAAAAAGCATGTTAATCAGACTTATGGTTCCAGAGATATAAGCCTCTGAAAAATGGGTAAAAAGTGTTTTTCGAAAAAGTAGGAGGGTATTTGGGACGTGCCACGTGCCACAGTGGGCACTGACATAATTCGGCTTGGTCTCATCCGCGGCAGGAAGGATGAGACTACCCAACAAAAAAAAATGCATGTTAATCGGACTTATGGTTCCAGAGATATAAGCCTCTGAAAAGCGTGACCACGGCCGGCGGGCCGGCGGGCCGCTCATACTCATTTTTCTAGTAACACCAAGTATGAACTCGCTCGCTCTCGCTCGCTCGTAATGACAACATCATATAACAACTAATCGTAAATTAATTAAATTAATCGGTAAAAATGTAATTAAATGCACAGCAAAAAAAGGCAGAAAACGGAAGACCTCTGAGACAAGGTGTGTGTGAGGTGTGAAGATGTGTGTGATGTGTGTGATGTGTGTAGATGTGTGTAGATGTGTGTAGATGTGTGATGTGTAGTGTGTGTGAGTTCCTTTGTGAATGATTTGATTTTTGTGATTGCGTGCTTTCCCTTATATATTTTTTCCGATTGGGTTTTTGGGTGTCGTTTGAGCTCACATACTAAGCTCTTTTTTTTCAAACTATCTTTCAGTCTTTTGGGTGTTTCCCTGTACACATGGGGCCACCGCAGGGTGGTAATAGTGCACTTGCACTCTTCCCCCATGCTTCTGGATTTGCCTGTAATTAATAATAATATTGCAGAACAAAATTTTAATTAGTAAAAACAAAAAGTAAATCACACACACACACAGACACACAGAGAGAGAGAGACAGAGAGACAGAGAGACAGAGAGAGAGAGAAAGAGAGAGAGAGAAAGAGAGAGAGAGAGACTGGTTCAGACGCTGACCTGAACAGGAAGTCCACGTTGACATACTCCTGTTGTTTGCGTGAATGACGCGGCAGCGGTACTCGAGGTGAATCACAGCCTGAAGAAGTGGACGAAATTCCCGACACCCCAGAAATACCCGATATTGCCGAGGCTTCTGAACGCAGCGTATCGTTGTTGTAGCTTTGCGACGAAGGGCAGTGCAAGAGATCGAGGTCACAAGACCCCGTCGATTTGATGGTGCTGTCGTCATAGTCCACCCCTTGCTGCTTCTGCTGGCACCGATGGGTCGAGTCGGTGTCATACAGGGGTTCAACAATGTCCTCCATGTAGTTGCTCACTGAAGCAGCGGCCAGAGTAGTTGGAGCGTTTGAGCTTGAGGAACTTTGCGAAGCCGAGCGACTCACCTTCGACTCGAAGAATTTCGGACTCATATTGCGAGGACTGGATGTGCCCGAATCCTTGAGACTCTCCTTGGATGCAAATTTGGCAATATTCTCTCGAGATAGAAACTTGGTCAAGCTTTCTCGAGAAGCGCACTTGGACAGATTGTCTTTGGACGCAAATCGGGGCAGGCTGTCCCGATGTATCTTCTCAATTGCCAAGCTATCTTTGGAGAGAGATTTCTGAACGGGTACAGACGGTGGTGGTATTCGCAGTGGAGCTCTCGATCTCCGTTCTGGACTTGTTAACGACTGATCTTTCCCGCCATACTCGTCATCGACAGCATTGTCAGAATCCACAGCGCCACAGCGAGTCGCCTTGGCTGGGGGCGTACAAAACGTGCGCATTTTATCATGAACGCTGCGATTCGACGAGTGAATCATGGCGTCTTGCAGAGGCTTCAATTCACCGCTGTTGCTGTTCTGCTCAGCAGAACTTGCCCCTTGCCCCTTGAGAGCACCGCTTCCAAAACCGAAACTCTCCGATTTTGCGACGTTGCCAACTCGAGGTGATGCATGAACGTCGCCTGTGTGTGATTGGTGACGTCGGAAGTTTTTGGGCGGAAGCTGCGGTCGGGACGATCGCTGCTGACCCTCGCTGACACCACCTGCCTCCTCAGCAGCAGTGGAGGGGGAGGAGCGGGACTCACCACCGTCCTCTGCCGAGCCCTGCTGAACCGCTCTGCCTTTGTGCCGATTGCCCACCGAGATCACTGTGACGAACCCCGAGCTGTCCTCGGGATTCCCCGGAGAACCTGCAGCCGGAGTGGCGCAAGGATCGGTAGACTCGGTCGGAGGTGTGATTTCTTCAGCTACGTCGTCGATGTCCTCGCACAATTCATCTGATGGGACGGCGTCTTCAGGAGCTTGCTGTTGATCTTGACCTTCGTTGTCGGATTTCAGTTGAGGCAGCGATTTCCTCGCCTCTGCATCGGCCAGCAATTGTTGCAAGTAGCTAATATAGGCCTCTTCCTTCTGCAAGTTTCTTCTCAGCAGAGAAGCTTTATCCTGGTGGCGACGAATGTTCCCTTCCAGGTCCTGCTTCCAAGCGTCAGGCAATTCGTCACCCGAGAACGCCGACACAGCAGCACCAGCCTCTTCCATCCTGACACAACGCAATCAAACCAGACACATCACTTGGCGCGTGCAATATACAATACACACTCAAAAACACAGCACTATCGGCGGCGTACTAGCGTTCCGAACAGTTATTGTAAACACAATTAGCACATAGAAGGCACGCGCACACACAAAACACAGCGGACGGCACGATACGCACTGGAACGCAGGTCTGTTGTTGGGTGCATATCTGTGACGGTCATATGAAAGGTTGAACGGCATTGTTCACTAACGCCATCTAGTGGTGAATTTGTAAGCTGTAGTTGGCAGAGATACAGTATATACACTTCGCAGAGAGTATTTCGTAGCAGTTCGCAGAGATACAAATAACCAAGAACTAAAAAAAATACAAGATATGTATTTTGACGGACATATTATACTCAAATTATTTAATGTTTTCTTAATGAAATTAACTTGCTGACTATATTGAGCGGCACTTTAGAAGTCATTTTCACAATTATATTTATAAGAGATTTTATAAATAGTTTATACGTAAATTTTGAAAACACAAAAGCGAATACCCACGCGTAAAAACATTAAAAATATTAATCAAATATAAATTAATGCGAAATGTTATATATACTGTTTTATAAATTGACTACAAATAATTTATATGGCATTAAAAAAACTCATTGTACATACATTTATATTAGTTGTTATTCTGATATAAATGTCACTTTTTGTATATTGGATACCTTATTATATTACAGGTTGTATATTAATAAAAGAGGAAGCACCTTTACGCAATAGTCTTAAGATTTGAAAAAATTATACAAAACAACGATACATTGATTTAGTTTAAAGTAAATTTTAGCAAAACTACTGTTATAAATTTCATTCAACATTGAGGCTTGCATAGTAAGTCGCATAGCTAACAAAAATGAGTGATCTTTTCTGCATGAGCGCCCTGGACATTTTGTGTTCGTACACAGGTGTGTGTTTCAGTGCCGAGCACAGGTGTATGCTCAATACGTCCATCCAGCTACTGCAGCACGACTACAAGGCCAACGAAGCGAAATTTCTGGGCAAAATATCCGGCATAGATAACGATTATTACCTGGTGCAGATTCTGGGCGACAACATGCTGACGGATATGAAATATTTCTACAGTACCGACGCTCTTCACTGGGGCATCCTACAACCGTGTCAGGAGTCAAAGAAGAAGGAACTTGGTCAACTTAGAGGCTACTTCACCGGAGATCCTGCACATAGCTACGAAAAACCCACAGAAGGAGAAGATCTGCAGAATAGACATCACAGAAACAGCGTGTTGAAGGAAGAAGATAGACTGGCCTATATGGTGCACAGAATATTCAGAGAAACTGCCATAGTGCCGAGAAAAGGTGTCATGTACCTGCCTGAGGGTTTGGTAGTAAAAAATCCATCATTCCAAGGTTTGTCGCATGCACAAGCTTCTGATTTCAGTTCCTATCTTCATATGAGACTGCCCAGTGAGGAATATTCCAGCAACAATTCTGCTGCCGATGCTGATTTGGCGTTTGACTTCCTTGAGCCGCTGGCACATCAAGGATGTTCCTCCTGTTGGACTATGACCTCATGTGAGGCCGGCAACGTGGTGGTTCTCCGCAACATCCAGTGGCCAGGATCTCTGTTCTACCACCGCGTCAACACTGCTGAACACGGCTTCTTCTATGTGGGCTGGGGTCAAGAGAACCTGGATGTACCTTTCATGATCCCTTCAGCGCCGACCGCTGCTCAGCCAGACACCATTCAAGAGCTGGAGAATGTTGGCAATGAGAAGATGCAAGTTGACAATGAAACAGCGATAACTGGCCAAGCTTAACATTGTACCTCATCCTGGTTCATATCTGTTCCTCGTCTATTTCTAGCCTCTCCATCTACTGCTGATTTCTCTATCTATTCTTTATTCATTCCTGATCTCTGTTGATCTCCCTTGTTGCTTCCTTATCTTTTTATCTTCTTCTCTTTTCTTCCTGATTTGCTATCTCCTTGCCACCTTCTTTTCATCCTGTCTATCTTCTCTTCTATTCACAATCTCCTACTCAATTCATCACCATCTTTTTTCACTTATACAGGATTAAATTTGACAGTGAGTAGATTGTAGTGAAGTCATATCTCTGATAATTGTCTTGTATTTATTTCGTTTACATTTATAATGGCTTCTCTTGATGGGATAGTTGTTTTTGAGATCATTAAGATGGTGGGAATTTCAATTTTGAGCATGAATAAACGTGAGCATCTGGAATAATCGGATTTACAATGCAATTTCAATATTAATTTATATATGATATACCCTCTCAAAAATGCTTCAGTATAAATACTGATCACAATAAAAAAATAAAAAAATATTGGCAGAAATCTTATTTATGTAAGCCATATATTTAATTGTAGTAAATAAATTTTCTTTATTTATTAAATCAGCCGTAAAACGAGATAATCGGCTTAGTTACTGAAAGCTATTTTCTTGTTGGCTTTGAACAGTTATAATTTGCCCGTGTGACTTGAGTAACTTGAGTGACTTGTATGCAGCTTGCACGAGCATGTTGTGTTGTGAGCCCCTCCTTACTTCCTTCACCACCGCTATGCAATTTCACCAGCACGCGCAATTAAAACGTGCAATCTCGACTTTTTCACCGCATCTGTCAATTTCTGTCAATCAGGGTGGACATCTAGCGACTGCAACACACACACACACACATACACACATACACACACATGAGGATTGACGGACTGATACAGACTCATGTTATATACAACGAGACAGGAAGAAGTCAGAAAACAAACACCTGTTTAAAACAAATACGAAAATAAAGAAAAACCACAATACGAGACTGTAACGGTGTAATCAAAAGTATAATTAACGTATTTATTTAATTTTGTGGTTAAGTCACATTCACTAATGTAATGTGAATGTAATGTGAATGTAATGTCAAGGTAATTTTAATTTAATGCCAAGGTAATGTCAACGTAATGTCAATGTAATGATATATACTAGTATAATGTAATGTAATGTCATTAATGTAATGTATACATTCACTAAGTTACCTTCACTAAGTGTTTCTCTAAATGCTTATTCATATGTAGAACTATTCAGGTATATTTATTAAGTTACTGGGACTTACTTATTGTATTACCACTGGTGTACTTGAAAATCATCTCTTCCATTTCGATTTTCTGCAATCGCCAGTGGAGGTCTGACAATAACGGTGAATGAGTACAAACACACACACACACACACACACACACACACAAACACACACACACACACACACAATGGTCATTGAGATAATGGCGGACCACACACACACACACACACACACATCAGAGACATCGTTTGCAACAATATTGGGTTGATGTCCTTTCAAATCAGCTCTCGTTTTTACATTTCCATGCATCAAAATACAAAAGCATCAAGCAAAGATGGCAGGGAATTATGGAGCTTTTTGCGATTAGAATTTATATAATCAGATAATAAACAAATCATTGTTTATTTGAGGAGACAAATTGGCGTCTTAATTTATCAATGCTCAGTGGTTTCATGGTTGTAGATCCTGGGGGTATGGGGGGTAATATACCCCCCGACAAATTGACTGGGGGTATGAATATACAATTATACCCCCCGATAATTCTGCTGAGTTCAGTTCTCTGGGTATATTATCATCAAAATCAGCATTGGAAAAAAATAAAAATACACGAAGAAAGATTGTTTTACAGATGTTAAAAATTATACTTTACGCAATATACTTTCCATTGAGGTGTGTTTGTTTTGAATTGAATAGGCATAAAATAGTTGAGGGTGCCATGTAATTGACCAACTGAGTCAACTTTGAACACTAATGCATGATGACTGTCATCTCCCCGAGCCTCGACACACAAATCTTCGTCCCTGAATGTTTGAGTGCAAAAATCTACTACAAAATTTACGAAAAAGACAAACCAAAACACAAATATTTTATAATATGACTCAGGGAATTTGTTTTTTAGAAAGCAAGCGCATTCAACAACAAAACACGTGAAATTATGAAATATTTCTGGCGCAAGCCAAGTGATATTCATTTTGTAAAACATAAAAACACTTATGAAAATCTATCTTATGAACGGATCCAATCATATATTTGCTAAGCAAGACAGAAGGGGGTATTCGCCCCCCCCCCCTCCGTGATATGAGCCTGCTAGCAGTGAGGGGGTTGCATCAATGTCGGCACGTGCGACGATATCAACAATGCAGAACAAATGACTTGCTGGTCGTTGCACCGTTAAAAGTTGCAATCATAAAAAAGTGCAGAATCTAGGCTAGAATGCAACTTAATAGAATTGCAAAACAACGTATGACATGCACACACACACACACACATACACACATACACAGATACACACACTTCCTGCATAAATACATTGTAATCTACACTGATGTACTGATTTTCAGACATTGTATACACACGTACATACACACTAATACACACACACACACACACACACACACACATGTATATAATCGCACATATACACATTCATGTGCATACTTATACACACACACACACACAGACACACTTACACACACATATATACATTTATACACACACACACACACACAATTCTGTATTTAAGTTCAATACTGAGTCGCTAAATGATTAAATCACACGATATCTGCCGCACACACACACCATTGTATCTTAACCTCAAACGATATCCTATTTTTTCCAGGCAATGTATTTCTCAAACAACGCATGTCTTCAACAAAACTGTGGTTCGAAGCACGTTTTCCATTGCGCTAGGCAACATGGAATCTGTACATCTCGATCAGTCCACATTGAAGACTATTTAGATATTACGACGCAATCATTAATATCGGTTGGTCGCATCGCGGTTCGCATCTTAACTCAAATATTAAGCCTACACTCAGGATTGTTAAGTCACACAGGATTCTTAAAATACTTGGAATATAGAAATATATACACCATGTACACAACTACAAATGCACAGAGCGCTACATAAAGAAACATTAAACATCTCGTTTCTTGTTTAGCTGTCAATTGTGATTTAGTAAGCCAAATCTGGGCTATGAAAAGAGATCACAAATACCTTCGACGTATTTTAATATATTTCAAGTTCACTTAATAATATTTTTCATCGTTTATTGTGTAATCATTATATAACCAGCGTTATGAATACACATCACATTGGGGAGATATTTTTATTTTTACTTTTAGAGCGAATAAAATATAATTTATTGTACAAAAAGGTGTTTTTACAAAAAATTATACTCTTTTCAAGGAGTGTCCAATCTTATACTGTGGGTGTGGTTGTATGTTTACACCTGTATTAGTGAATTAATCTATGAACCTCTGAATAATCCTTGAATACCCCCACCCAAGATTAAGTTGATGTATGTATGTGTGTATGTCTGTGTATGTGTGTATGTGTGTATGTGTGGGTGTGTGTGTGTGTGCGGGCGTATGATTAACAATATATTTGTGAGTGGGCGTCTGCGTTTACATCAAAATAAAAAGCCTTTTGAAAGAGAGAGAAAGAGAGAGATATTGCACGATGACATTTTTTTGGTCTGCGAAATCACGCGCTCTGCTTATTACACCACCGCCGACATTTATTGTGATAATTCAGTGTTATTTTGTTGCAAGCTCAATATCAACATTTTTCCATTCAGCAGCCACCCTGATCGCCAGCCAAAAGCGTGTACACAGAGAAAGCTGGGGGATCTTGTGAGAAAACTGCACGAATTAATATGGCGAAAAAGGAGGATACTTACGATTCATTGCACGAGAGTTTTACCCAAACAAATGTCGGATTATTCGGCCATCGAAATTTGGACATTTGGGCTCAAATAAAGGGCTTACTTGTTCAATAGAATCTAAACAGAATTTGAAACCTCTGAAGCATACACACACACACACGCACATGGCCCGATAATGTTTATCGTGTATATCAACGATATGGTAGATAATATCGAGAGCGACATTCATCTGTTCGCTGATGACGCCAAAATTATAAAGATGGTAAAGGACCAAAAAGAATGTATGAAATATGAAATGTATATGAAATGTATATGAAAGAGTACTCCGAGTATATGAAAGACTACTCTGGTAATTACAGGTTTTTATAAGCAGATGAAAGGAAGAGGACACAAGTATAAACCCCGTTGCAAAAAGGATATAAAAAAGTACAGCTCCCATACAGAGCTATAAATAGTTGGAATGAACTAGCCACGGATATCATCGAAAGTGAAAAAATATCAGAGTTTAAAAGTAAAATTGATAGGTTGAGAGACAGGTCAGCTCGAGCTTAAGCTCAAATCCTGTAGAACAACTCGGTGAGTACAACTCGGTGAGTACACACACAGACACATATACATAACAACGCCAATAACAACACACACACACACATATGTATATATATACACACACAGACACACACACACACAGACACAGACACACACACACACAGACACACACACACACACACACACACACACATAGATAACATCTTTCTGTTAGATAAAATCAATCAGCGTTGCCAAGATTGGAAAAGCGAGTTTTTCATCGGCCAAATATATTTGACCTTTTTGCAGACGGAATGACAGTGAATGTTGTGGCTTGATGGCGGGCAGGAGAGCTGCTATTTCTTGTAGCACGTGAAATTGATGCAATGTTGCAAGGAATATTAGCAAATACTTCCTATAACAAACACGCCCTCGTCTCTCTGTCAGTTTCAACTGTAGTAGCGGCTGATCGTGCCCTCATTCACACCCATAACATTTTGGTAATAATAATAATAATTATCTCCCATAAAAACAATTGAATAATACTAGCATATGGAAAATAATGAAGAGTGTTGAACTACTGTGTGTCTGTCTGTGTGTGTGTGTGTGTGTGTGTGTGTATGTGTGTGTGTGAATGTGAAAGAGTGTGTGTGTGTCTGTGTGTGTGTATATGTGTGTGTATATGTGTATATATGTGTGTATATTCGTGTGTGCATGTGCGTGTGTGTGCGTGTATGTGTCGTTGGATGTAGTTAATGTAATTTCGGCGTAGTTTAAGCTTGAAGATCAAAATAGCATAATGTTTTTTGCGCTGAGAGCGCAAGCGCTGAGATAAATGTAAATTTTCGCTGGGTTTTGTGCACTAATCTTGTTATCAGCAAAAGAATAAACACTAATTTTAATCTAATAATTTGAAACATGATGAATAATTGTTGTGTGTGTGTGTGTGTAGTGTTTGTGTGTTGCTGGCTGGTATATTTGATAGGGTCGTACAACTGAGCGCTAGAGCACGAGACGATGCATGCACAGACTGCAATGAGGATTCGTTGAAACAATCGCGCGTGCGGTGAACTCATGTTTGGAAACAAACGCCGACTTTGCACTGCCGGTAGAATTAAACAGAGCGAAAGAAAGAGAAGCACATAGAGAGAGAGAGAGAGTAAGAGAAGACTCATGGTGTCTGGACAAGCCTAGTGCAACATTGCAGTGCAGTGTTGCACGAGCCGTGGAACAGTGAAGTAGTGTGCGGCACCTCTTGAGACTGCATTGCGGACTAGCACGCTAGCACCGAATCATCTGTATAACCCCTGAACCGAGTGACTGGGAAAACTCACACATGGCTACAATGAACCAGAATCCCCAGGAGCTTCAGGTAACCTCATCTTGGCTTTGTTTCAGCAATAAATTATACATTAATTCAGTGGTTCTCGACCTGTGTGGGAAATTCCCCTGTCTGGTGGGGAATGGAAGAGTTGTCAAGTGAGGTGAATTAAAGGTCGGACAGAACAGGACAACTATGTGTGTTTTTAGCAATTCAGAATCCTATATTTTTGTTTCTAATGACCTCTAATGACATTTACTTTGATGTAACAACTGAATTTATTGAATTTATCAGCACTGTTGTGTGGAAAAAGAAGAGATGGCCCATTGGGAAGAAGTGGGGAATCAGACAGAAAAAAGGTTGAGAACCACTGCATTAAATTATTTAGTAAAATATATTTTAACGAATGATGTCAATTGAAAACGGAATACCCCAGCCATATAATTCACGAGATTACCGGTAATGAATTACTGTCAGCTTATAGTTGACAAAAACACATAATAATTTTTTATGATCGCGGGTGTAGAACCCATAAAGTCACATTACTAAAAAAATATTAGACAGAAAACCACAAATTTATCAGATTTCATCAAAAATGTGCACGTGTTTGTGTGCGTGTGTGTGTGTGGATGTGCTAATATGAAATACTATATATGCATTATATTATTAAACATTAATAGACAAACACTTAACTCCATAAGACTTTTAACTTACAGTAGCCCAAACGTCATGGAAAATCAGTTTCGGTACTGTTTCATGAATAGGTTTATTAAATTATGGAACATGCTATGTGAAAAGTTGTATCTTGACAATAAGACGCAAAATTAAATATTATATATGAATATAATATTACAAACAAATTACGTCAATGACCATATTAAATATGAATCCATTGGTCCGATATGGGCCATGAAACATACCCTACAATTGAACATAACTGTAATTAATTACATTTTTAAACGTTTTTGCATACAACTAATCCACAAAATGTTATTTTATGAAGCAAAGTCTGATTTCACTTGTCCAAATTCTACCAAATATCTACTAATATGCTTCTACCAATAAAAATATCTTTGATTATTAATTTAACACATGAATAACATTGTCAGCATCTTCTGTAATGTAATTAAATCACAAAATTCGCTAGCTGATATGCAGAATGTTCTATTAGCGCGTGCTGTGAAAAAATGCCGTTGCTGTATAAAAAGCTTTGCATCGGAAATTGGCAACGAGCCAATATTTGCATGTTGCAAGCAATTTATTTTACACCAAGTCAAATATTTTTATTTCATTTTTTCATTTTTCACATTTAATAACCACTCAATGACGTAGGCCGCTGCAAAACATTGTAAAAATGTAGAAAAATACAATTTCAATATGTTTTCATGTTTTATAAGTGAGCATCATAAAGGCGATAAAAAACCCATTAGTTAATGCACACTCGGCGTTGAATTCCTGGAATCCATTTACAGTGAAAGCGTCGGGTTCAATGACGCGCGTGTATCTGCGCCATTTTGAATTTTGCACAGCCAACGTTTACTGGGAAAATAATTCAAAAAGGAAACAACAACAACAACAACAACAACACATGTATTTCATATAGCGCTCTAATTATCATAGGCGCGAGGAACGGCTAGTTATAAAATGTATACAATGTGGAATTAACAAAACAGTATCGCATAAACAAAGATATAAGCAGCGATATACTATGAAGGAACAATTGAAAATAACTATGGATAGAAAAATCAAAAAAATCAAACAGTTATTCACACAATATAATTATTCATCAGAGGAGACACCGAGAAGATATGTACAAAGAGAAGTGGAAAAAGACCTGTAAGAGAGAGAAGATCGAATTTTAAGAGGAAGTTCATTGAACAAACGAGGTCCAGAGAAAAAAAGAGATTTCGAAGACCAGGTGGAGTCGTTGAGAGCACGGGGACAGAAGAGACTGCGTGATAGTGAGCGGCCCGGACGATCAGAAACAGTAAGAAGAGAACGGAGATAAGAAGGAGCAGAGTCAGAGTGGATGATTTTGAAGATGATGCAGCAAACCTTGTGATGGATTCGCTGCCGTGCAGCGAAACAACGTTTGACTATTCACAAATTTAGACGTAAAAATACCAAATCAAATATGGACAATTTTTCATCTGTTAAATGGTAAATTATTACTATAAAGATATCAATATTTGTAATTCTAATTTTTTATTACTAGCATTTCTTAATTACTGTCCTAAATATTATTTCGGCAAATGAAAACTGTTTAAATTAAATTAATTATTTGTATATACATTTTCCAATGTCGTGATTTTAAACATAGCTTTTTTTATATAAAATTTTGAATTTCATGAATGTCTAAGAATGCCATTCACCTCTGACTGTGCATGTGTGTGTGTGTGTGTGTGTGTGTGGGTGCATGTGTTTGTGTGTGTTCAGGATGAAGGAATGATGGTTGGATTTTGGAGTTGGCAAAATGCTGGAGTGATTAGCCTGCTGATAATACTGACTCTGTCTTTTATCGTGTCTGTCGTGGCCAACACGCTGTCCATATTGATCCTGATCAAGCGAACAAGACTGCATTCGATTGCAAACAGGTGACAATTGACACACGACGGCAGGGGCGTATCAAGAGGGGGTCAAACTAGTAAAAAGTATAATTATTAGTATACGTATACGCATAAGTATAACCTGTGGAGTTTCGTAATTATTCCATCTTTAGCCCCCCAAATAAAAATATCCAACTACGATCCTGCTACAAGTTAATGTAATAGACATTCTGCAGAAAGTTCTAAACACCGAGAGATTTTGATCTAGAAGAACAGAAAGAGGGTTCGCTAATCAGAACCTGTGTCGAAATATAACCGTTTGACGTAGCTTATGATTTACCATGCCCTCTCTATGTACGTGTGTATGTGTGCGTAGGTGTGTGTGTGTGTGTACGTAAGAGCGTGGGTGTGTGCGTAGGTGTGTGTGTGAGCTAGGAATAGATGCAAACTAGCATATCAACGTTGAGACCAGCACTAACACATACTAAAACACACTAACACTAACACACACTAACACTAACACAGACTAACACTAACACACACTAACACTAACACAGACTAACACTAACACACACTAACACTAACACACACTAACACTAACACACACTAACACTAACACAGACTAACACTAACACACGCTAACACTAACACACACTAACACTAGCACAGACTAACACTAACACACACACACTAACACACACTAACACTAACACAGACTAACACTAACACACACTAACACTAACACACACTAACACTAACACACACTAACACTAGCACTAACACAGACTAACACTAACACACACACACACACACTAACACAAACTAACACACAGACATACAAATATTCACACACACACACACACACACACACACACACACACACACACACACACACACACACACACACACACACACACACACACACACACACACACACACACACACACACACACACACACACACACACACACACACACACACACACACACACACACACACACACACACACACACACACACACACACACACACACACACACACACACACACACACACACACACACACACACACACACACACACACACACACACACACACACACACACACACACACACACACTAACACTAACACACAATAACACTAACACATACTAATATACACTAATACACACTAATACACCCTAGAACACACTAACACACACACTAACACACACCAACACACAGACATACAATAACACACACTAGCACACAATGTCTGTTAATATGTGTATGTCTGTATGTTGGTGTGTGAGTATGTGTATGTATGTATGCATGTATGTGTGCTGCTATGCAGAAACTATAGCTCACTCTTATAAGCGACATGTAAAACACACACACACACACACACACACACACACACACACACACACACTCAGAGACACAGACACACACACACACACAAACAAGCGCTGACTCATACATAGACATACACATACACAGGTATGCAATTTTTTCATTGTTTTTTGTGTATATTGTCACGACTCACGTCGGAATTTGCATATTCCATCGCTGCCGTGTATGTGTATGTGTGTGTGTGTGTGTGTGTGTGTGTGTGCGTGTGTGAGTGATTGAATCCACACACTCTGACACTGAACTGAGCTGCGAAGAAATGCGAGCGCGCATGTGTGCATTATGTGTTTGCGGTCGTGTAGCCTCATAGACAGGCTGTCTGGAAAATACCATACCTGTGCATGCCACCGAAACACTGAAGACACCCACACACTACACCCAGACACCCACACACGCACACAGACACACACACGCACACAGACACACACACGCACACAGACACACACACGCACACAGACACACACACGCACACAGACACACACACGCACACACTAATTCCGCAAGAATGTGTGAGTAGGCGGTGTAATTGTTCAATTGGAAATTCTCATTTTTTCAGTCATGTGTGTTACTCGAGCACAAGTTGTTAAAGGTATATAAGTGGTGTGTGTGTGTGTGTGTGTGTGTGTGTGTGTGTGTGTGTGTGTGTGTGTGTGTGTGTGTGTGTGTGTGTGTGTGTGTGTGAATTAAGATAATATCAAATCACAATAATAAATAACACTACATGAATGTATATACAACACGGGAATTTATATAAATACACAAAGTATATATATATATATATATATATGCGTTTATGTAAATGTGTGCGTATATGTTTATACTTATGAATGTGTTTGTATGTTTGTGTGTTGTCAGATTTGTAATCAACATGGCGGCCAGTAGCTGCACGTGCTCATTGCTGCTGTGTCCCCTGCTAGCTGTTGACATGATCGCGTCCACCAGCACCACCACCATCTGGTCATCTTCTCAGTCTGTGACGTCATCGCCGGCGGCGTTTCTCCTCGCGGACTCATGCTCGAGACCCGTGCTGTTGGACGCCGTGTGTATGTGGTGTGTGATGTGTTCGACCACAGCCACTCTGCTCGTCACAGGGGACCGATACTGTGCCGTGACGGGTGCGTTGAGATATCGAGCCGTGATGACGTCACGTCGTGCCACTGCAGCTCTGCTGGTAGCCTGGACGGTGACGGTGATGGTGGATGCGGTCTCTGTCGCCACAGCGGTCGGTAGATGCTACTCCTCCGATGAAAATCACGTGCTCAGCTGGGTGATGTTTGTGGAGTGGGCGATGGCCAGTGTGGAGTTTGCGATACCTTTCACGGCGCTAGTCTGGATGTATGTGCGTATCTACCAGTGTGCCCACAACAGCGGCAAGAAGCAGCGACAGAACAGCGCCACGCTTCCACTCAACAACTACTCGCAAGGACTCGCTCTGTCCATTACTGCAGCCCCGGCGCGTGCGGGAATCAAGGTCACTCGCTCGCAGTCAATGAAGACTCCAGCGTGCACGAGCGGCAGACCGGCACCCATGAGAAGATCCACCTCCACCTTCCTAGCCACCAGCATCAAACGCACTCTGTCTTCGGCCAGCGAGATAGCATACCACGAGGAGGCCCGCACTGCCCGCGTCTCTCTGTCGGTGGTGGGTGCGTCGCTGCTCTGCTGGAGTCCCTACCTGATCGAGCGACTCGTCTCGCTAGCCCTGCCCCAGAAGCAGCACGTGCGACATGCGGTTGCAGTGCTGCTCGCAGTACACATGGCGGTCACGCCGTTCCTCTACACGTTGCGCAGTGGGCGAGGTCGTCGGGAACTTCGGCAGCTGTTCGCCGTGTTCACCACACGCACACATCAGCAGCATCAGCAGGAACAGCGGAAGTCAATGTGGTGTCCGCGGAAATTGCTGAATCGACTGATTCCACGCAAGATCACCTCCTCTCCGAACTCCTCCGTCAATAACATCGATGATGGTCCGGCAATCGTTACAGGAGCAGGAAATCTGACGTTCACAAAGGTGAGGGACCCGGTGCACGAAATGGAACAGCATCACAAACAAGTCGTGTGCGGAGTTCACCGACCTTACGTCGCAAGTAGTGATGATTACTGTCAAACTTCACATCTTCACGTTTTACACCTCGCCGCGGACATGGTGTAAGATTCCTCCATAGTCTTCTTGTTCATCTCATTCGTCACCGCAACATACTCATTCAACCACTGTTATACTCACTTTCATTACTACCCTCATTCAATTATCTTCTTCTTCAATATATCTCTATTATTTCTCCTTACAGTCCTTGTTTATCTATCTGTTTCTCTACATAGTTATTGTCCTTCTTAACTTTTCCCCACTTGACTTGGTCTCTGATATTTTCTCTCATCAAATTCTTGATTATTGAGTTTTTGTGTATTTCCATCTTCGTAATGAATTATTACGCCTTATTCCTTAGTTCATCTTCATCAGGATAATTATGATCGTTTTCCATTCTCATCTTCTCCGTTTATAGCCCTGTAATAATCATTTTCTAGATATTCTAGAGCATTCCAACTACACATAAACAGTGTTTTCGACATCATTCCATCTTCATTGATATAGTCCATCTAAGATTTTGTTAGATCTTTCCGCTGTATTTCGTTCGCAGTTCGAAAACAGGAAATGAAGTGATGTCGGATTTTTCAGCTTTGTCTGAAAAATATTTTTCATTTTTCATGTCAATTGTACTGATAATAAATGTTTTACTGGTGAATTTGTCTGAAAGATTCGATGAAAATTTTCTTTTCGCTCGCAAAACAACCAAAATGCAAATATTTATTGATGTAAAATTCACCGTTGCATATAATAAAATAAAATTATGAATTTCTAAATATATTTCGGTTATAAAACCAAAACATGATGATTCCTCAAAGCTTTGAAGTCAGGCAGCTTTCAAATGTAGATGAAACTATATATGAGAAATTAGGATATGCTAATTTCGATTCTACAAACAATATTGAGCAATATTCCTGGGAAAAAATATTCTCAGAACTACCAGTAACAAACAATTGAATTTTCCAGGATATGCACGTGTATTTTTGACGAGTGCACTTCGGGCAGTGCGGTGCGTCAACCATGGATATTGCTCATGATTTATTGATGAGATGTGCGAATGAGACGGCGGCTTAAATGTCACATCCACAAAAAAACTGTTTCTGATCAAATGAGAGAAGTCTTGGAAAAGTTTGAGCGAGAAAAAATTGGATAAAATTAGTGAATAATTGGAAAACTCGTTGCTAAAAGACAATTTGAAAATTATATTCTAATAAAAAAGCGACTTTTGAAGTTAATTATCGTAAATGCTAAATTTGTCTAGGATTTAGACAAATCTATCCGAGCTAAGTTATGAAAATTTGAAATGAGGACAAAAATAAATAAAAGAATGAAGGGAAAAGTTTACAAAAATTATAAAAATAAAATGAAATAATTTCCTAATAATTCGTCTAAATTATTACAGCTCTGATATAACACGAAAGAAAATGATTAGTAAAAAACCGTATATTTTGCACCCTAGCTGATGACAAAAACTCAAAGCAATGGATAAATAATCTTGGAGCGGGCAAGTGCTTAGCGACAAAAGTCACGTTATATTAACAAATACGGATATTACGCAGTTCCTGGCAATAGCGCTTGAGCCCACTCAGTTCAGACGATCAATTGTAATCATGGCGGTGACATCATAATACTGCTCCTCGTCATATGATGTCATTTTTAGATAAACAATAAAATAAACACAATTAATCATAGAAAACTTGAGTAGTTATCTAATGTTTTTCATTGTGTGTTGTGGGTGTGTTTGTGAGCGGTTGCGATTCCGTTAATTCACCTTATTCCATTTCCACACCCATATTGTGTGCTTTTATTTTTTGATGTTTATTGATGATCAAGATGCATGGATATTGCAGTAATGTGTAATATATATAACGTTCACTGTCTGTCTTCCAAATTTCACCATGTTTATAAATTTAAACAATACTAATAAAAAAATTATCAAAATAAACCATAATATGGACGTTATATTCATCATAGCTTCACAAAGGTTGAATGTATCAAGTGACAGCTGCTACACGGGAAGAAGTGGAAGTTTATGAACACACACAGGTGTGTCCCGTGCAGCTCGCTGCCACCGCAGAACCAACCCTCTCCACGCTATGGCTCCACAAGGACGGAAGACGTATTAGAGAGGGCCACCTCCCCAGAATGCATGACACAACACATGACTGATATCTGGTACCATCATTTACTGCTGGGTGGACAGGGGCTGTTGGATTATAGAATTCGCCCAACAAATTCTGCTCCGCCGGGTTTTGAACCCCGGACCTGTCCCGCTTGTGTGGCGGGTGCGCTACCACTACACCACCGAGTCCAACAAACAAACAACTCCCAAACTAACCCGCTATTACTCCTCTCTTATGTACTGGTCACGTGACCGGGTCGGACAAAACCAACCAATCAGCGAGCGTTTTGCAATAAACACACACACACACAAAGCTGGAGTTTCGGCACATTCACAGTGTATTCGAGCGTCCGGCAGGGAACACAACAAACTTTCATGCAACACACATTGATTTACCTACACCTGCACAGAATATGCATGCACTTACCAACACTATCATGCAACACACAACACACACACATACACTTTGAATTCTTCGAGGGAATCGGGGAAAAGTGCACGCCAAAAAACGACACGCGAACATGGGAACACTCATAATTCCGCCTTCATATACAACCTGACGCAATGTTATATATCTATATATATATATGAATTGGAGGAGGTTTATGATCACACGCACGTTCCGAACATAGAAGCGATTTTTTTTCAATCAAGTACGTCTGTGAGAACACTAGCAAAATCGATGCTGTTATATCAGTGGCCATAACATTCACAATGACTGTTTTGCTGACTGTACACGACAACAGTATGACCCGACTTACACACACACACACACACACACACACACACACAAGAAAACAAAGGGGAAGGAGGTTGGTTTCGTCGTTTATTGCAGCATGAGCTTCAGGAAGTGTGTGTGTGTGTGTGTGTGTGTGTTTTCATTGCTTACACGGACACTCCTAGACTAGATAGGTCTTTGAATCAGGATCGAGTGCTCAGTTTTTTGAAGAAGAAAAACAACAGGTGCAAATATTCTAGAGCTATAGAATATTTGGCAGAAATAAATGACACACAAAATCGGGCTATGATAAGTTCAAATTTAGTTCGCATGAAGAAATTGCCACGATTGTATGTGTGTGACCAGGTTGTCTATAATTTACTGCCAAATATTGTCTTTTTTTGTATATAAAAACAAACACCTTGTCTATTCAATCTCGTTATGCACGTGCTTGTAAAATGACCAATCAGTGCCTGAGTTTACACAGCACAAAAACGCCAAACTCGCCAACACAGAAAACCGCCAAGACTGACAAATAACTGCCAAGACTGGCAAAAACCGCCAAGACTGGCAACATCGCCGCTCGTGGTGATGTGAATCTGAATATGGCGACGAGAAAACAACTGCCAAATCTCGTGCTTCACCATTGCTGTCTCTTCATATCTTCAGGAACTGAACATAAAAAACCAACCACAATTAATAAAATAATACACACACACACACACACACAAAACACACAAAACACTTATACATATATATCATATCGAATGAAATAATAAAATATATTCAATCGAATTTTATTGTGGAAAGAATTTCAAAAAAAATATTGTGCATGTGGATTACCGTAATGAACATGTGCTTTTTCCGAGGTCATTTTTTGATCGTCAGATGAATCTGTTGTTGGGTTATTATGGGCTTTCTAGAACTCAACATACACACACACACACACACGCTCACTGTGCCATACTGCACCAACATGGTTAGAACATGCAGACACACACACACACACATGTCACAGAGGGAGGTTATTATTGAACCTGTATATATGGTATATATTGAACCTGAGTTAGAGTCAACCCATTTGGATAAAGGTGTGTCTGTAGCTTTATTGCGACTTAACAATACGTGAAGTGGAAGGGTGGAAGCAGTGTAGTCACGAACGAACCAGGTGGAAGTAAAAAATGGACGAGTACAGAGAATAGCACACCACATCACAACGCTAGTCAAGAAAACAAAAACGAACAACTTGAAATATCGCGTGGACAGTGGATAAAATCATTTCACCTTATATGACTGCAAACACAGCCCACCGATATAACAAGAATACTTAATAACAACAACATCTAAATAACCGAGTGGAATTCGATAAATAAAATAAATTCAGCAATGCTGTTCCAGCAAAAATTAAATGTCACACAAAGTGAATTTAGAAATGAAAAAATAAATTAATTAGGATCGATAATCTGTATCTGACCTTTGTAATTCCCACTTGATACCCACCAGCGGGTAATAACAGTGGGTAATTTACCCACTCAGGTTACAAATCACTGATTTAAATGGTAGTGCACCCGGGATATATATTAATCATCTCCCTGCCAATCTTAACAGCTAAGAAGTTCGCCCTAATCCGGAAATATCTGGATATGTTGTCGCATATCGTGGGGAAAATTTATACAAATCTCCCGTACGCAAAATGAACACACACACACACACACACACACAACAACTTAGATAAAACATTGTATAATCGTCACCTGAACAGACGGACAAACAAACAGAAAATTGTGCAATCAATCAATGCGAATTAAAACCACTCACACACACACACACACACATACACACAGTGTAGTCATTCTAGTCATTGTTCAAAAGTGCAAAAAACCGTCATATTCACAACATACACACACACAAAAAAGCAGACAGACATACAAACACACAATGTCAAACAGAAGTCAAAACACACTCACTCACACACACACAAGAAAACCGACAAGAAACCTGAAGTGGGCAGAAATCACGTGATGTGGGCTTTCCACATTCTTATTCAAACACACATACACACACACTCACACACCGTATAAGGTGGCTACCACGAGCAAACGTGGCTTATTTGCATGCACGAGCACTGCACATGACACACACACACACACACACATTCAATCATCGTTTGCAAGCGTACCCATGCTATGTGACAAAGTGTGCATATATATATATATATATATATATATATATATATATATATATATATATATATATATATACCGCCGCCGTATTTACAAAGACATATGAGAAAAATGCCAATATTGAAGAAAGAGGAAATACAAAAAAGTCAACAAACAAAAACGCACACACACACACACTCATACAAACACACACATATGTATATATATACAGAGATTTGCATATATGGTTGAATTTTCGTATGACGAACAGTATGGGTGCATACGGACATACATTCTCGCGTGTTATAATGGCGAGCTAACGAAACATGCACAAAAAGCATCTGATTGATTTAGTACAACTAAAAAACAAACACTAATTGTGTTAATTAGACTATTAACACACACGCACATACACTTGGCTGAGTGAGTGAAGGGAGGGGGGTGTGTGGGGGTGTTAGAACCACACGCTCATGGACCAGTAGGCATAGATTGCCCAGGCTAGCAACGACACGAGGATGCAGGGCACAAACTGATGTACTGAGCGCTTACCATCGGCGTATTTACGAGCTACTAGTTTCAATGTTTCGTCCATAAACAGAACGGGAAGTGATATTTTCATCACAGCCACCCATTCTTCCAAATTCAGCGGACATATTTGAAACACAGTCTATACGCCACACATACACACACACAATAAATAGATAAACAATTGAATATAACTTCACCAGAAGAAAGATGAATATCTTCATTTTTGAAACATAGAAAATACTGAATAATAAACATGTTATTGAGAAGAAAAGATAGAAAAGATAGAATCAAAAACATATTAATGTGTTTTCAAGGAAAAGTGTGTTCAAGCAATAAGGTGAAAATCTGAGTGCATTTGCAGACAATGGTGTGATATAGCCATATAATTTATTACGTATTAATCACAGAATTAGCACAAAATCTCTAGTAGAAATGAACCTTCATGAAATCTTGATCACACATTTTCCTAAGTATACTAACAATTGTAATTTTTATATGAAAAAACAAGTTTCTGGAATATTCACAAATATTCACAAATTACAGCAAAAACACAATCAATATATTAATATCACTTTAATTGTCTTCAATTCAAACACACATATTATTTACGTGGTGTGTATTTATCTGTGTGTCAGTGTGTGTATATGTGTGTGTGTGTGTTTCACAGCTGACCGAGAGAATATCGACGTAGAGAATGAGGAAGTGGAGCGACATGGAGAGAACGATGGCCAGAAGGAGCCAGATATTCTGCCACGGAGGCATCACCAACAGGGACTGATTCTCAGACACGGAGTTCAAGGCGTTCAACATCTCGATGGTGACCAAAACCGACAGAGCCATGGTCATTGGATGTGGGTCGTGGAAGACGGCACAGTCGATGCCGTGAAACTCGTCACCCCCACCCAAACACTGACATCCCCATCACACACACACACCCCCCACACACAAACACACAAACATACATGAAAATATACCGAGAAAAGCTGAAAAATAAATAATAATTAAATAATAAACTACATAATTACGTATAATTAATTACCTTACGCTAACGTACACACACACACACACACACAGACAGACAGACAGACAAATATACAAATACACACAGACAGACACACAGTCAAATACACACACAGACAGACACGCAGACAGACAAAAATACACACAGACAGACACACAGTCAAATATACACACAGACAGACAGACAGACAAATATATACACACACACACACACACAGACAGACACGCAGACAGACAGACAGACAGACACGCAGACACACCTGTAAGTGGTGTGTGAGTTGATAGTAGCTGAGATGAGGGCCCTCTGGCGCGAGCATGTACCACCACGCGGCCGCACCCACCGTAGCAGCACCCACGTATCCTCCGACACACATGTAGCGGAAGAAGAGCCAGCGAGTGATCAGGGTCTCCTTGGAGGAGCGCGGCGGTTTCTCCATGATGTCCAGATCGGGAGGATTGAAGCCGAGAGCGGTGGCCGGGAATCCATCGGTGACCAAATTGACCCACAAGAGTTGCACGGGGATGAGGGCCTCGGGGGCGCCGAGAGCGGCCGTCAGGAAGATGCTCACCACCTCGCCGATGTTGGAAGAGATGAGGTAGCGAATGAACTGCTTCATGTTGCTGTAGATCGCCCGGCCTTCTTCAACTGCAGCCACGATCGAAGTGAAGTTGTCATCGGCCAGAACCATTTCGGAAGCAGACTTGGCCACCGCGGTACCGGAACCCATAGCGATTCCGATTTCTGCTTTCTTGAGAGCCGGGGCGTCGTTGACTCCATCGCCAGTCATGGCCGAGATCTCGTCCATCGACTGCAGATACTCGACGATCTTGGACTTGTGGAACGGCTCGACCCGGGAGAACAGTCTTCCTCGACGACAAGCGTCTCGTTGCTCCTCCGGGGAGAGGTCATCGAACTCGCGACCCGAGTAAGAAAGACCCGTCGTGTCCTCGTTCTCGCCAAACACGCCGATACGACGGCAAATGGCCTCTGCGGTTCCCTTGTTATCTCCCGTTATGACAATCACGCGTATTCCGGCCAGCCTGCATCGGTTGATGGCGTCGAAGACCTCCTTACGAGGTGGGTCCAGCATACCGACCACTCCGACGAAAGTCATGCCCACCTCGTACGAGGCAAATCGTGACGGATCTTCCAGCTTCATCTCGGACGGCTTGGGAGGTTGATCCACAGTAGCCAGCGCCAGACATCGCAGAGTATCACGACCGCACCCATACTCGCGCGTGCGCTCCAGAATGCGGGCCTTGATAGCTGCAGTGAGAGGCACCCGGTCGCTGCCAATACGCACGTGCGTGCATCGATCAAGCACCCCCTCCGGCGCACCCTTACAGAACATCTTGGGCCCGCCGGCCAACGCTCCCTGGGCAGTGGTCAGCGGAGAAACGTAGCAGGACATGGACTTGCGGTCTCGCGAGAACTCCAGGGTGAACTCCTTGCTCCAGTTGCGGTACATTTCCTGCTTGACGACCAGAGCGGCTTCGCGACGTGATAGTCCGCTCTTGGACTGCTGGAACGGGTTGATTTTCTCGGCCAGTACGACGAGAGCAGTTTCGGTCGCCTCGCCCACCTTCTCGAACACCTGCTTCGCCTCGTTGAAGTCGATGGAGCTGTCGTTGCAGACGGCACAAATGGTGGCCAGTTCTTGCAGAGCCTCGAAGTCGGCGATGCGTGCACGAGATCCGTTCATCAAGACGTCCCCGTTCGGTTCATAAGTGGATCCGGTGACCTCGAACTCATGCAGCGACGACTCCGTGTTGAAGACAAACATGCGAGCCACGGACATCTGGTTTGTGGTCAACGTTCCTGTCTTGTCCGAACAAATCACCGAAGTACAGCCCAAAGTCTCCACCGAGGGCAGGGAACGCACAATGGCGTTCTTCTTGGCCATACGGCGCGTGCCCAGCGCGAGACAGGTGGTGATGACAGCAGGAAGACCCTCGGGGATGGCGGCCACCGCTAAGGCAACGGCTATTTTGAAATAGTAAATGGCACCCTTGATCCAAGAGCCCCCATGCGCGGGGTCGTTGAAATGTCCAATGTTGATAGCCCATACGGCAACACAAATTATCGATATCACCTAACACACACACACACACACACACACACAGACACACACACACAGACACACACACACACACACATACATGTATTGTTACTCGATATTACCTATACTTGTTAGTGATTTGCTACTATATTTATGGTATTTTTCGTCATTCCATCTCTCAAGTTTGTCATATTTTCACACGTGCAAAGTGGTCGTAGGCACTTCATTATGCGTGGCTTAAATCTCCCGCTCTTTTGCTGAGTTCGAGTTATTATTTTCTATAAACATTATGTATAATGTTTAACAGCGTACGTTATTGATGAAGTTGGACCTGCGTGCAAACAGCATTAAATAAACGCACGTGCAAGTCAAGACATACACACACACACACACACAGTCGGCCATTAATACAAAAATACAACTGCAATAATACAGGCGGGTTTTTTCGTTGCGCGGAAGTGCGCCGGCAATCAAGTAGCGTGACGAAAAAATCACCAACTCAACACGAACAAACATTGTGTGTGTCAGTGTGTGTGTGTGTGTGTGTGTGTGTGTGTGTGTGTGTGTGTGTGTGTCAGTGTGTGTGTGTGTGTGTGTGTGTGTGTGTCAGTGTGTGTGTGTGTGTGTGTGTGTGTGTGTGTGTGTGTCAGTGTGTGTGTGTGTGTGTGTCAGTGTGTGTGTGTGTGTCAGTGTGTGTGTGTGTGTCAGTGTGTGTGTGTGTGTCAGTGTGTGTCAGTGTGTGTGTGTGTGTGAGCACACTGCCATTTGCGGGTGTGTCAACTATCATGTGTGTGTGTGTGTATGCCGACAGAGAAATCATTGTAGCATTTTTCACACACACACACACACACATACACATCCAAAATATATGATTTCTGTGTGTGTATTTCGAGAAAATTGTTGTTATAGACCAGTTTTTCGATAGTAATTCTTGCTTACATTGATATATACGTCCCACTGTGTGTGTGAGAGAGAGTGTGAGTGTGGGTGAGAGAGAGGTGGGCACCTTGGACAATTGTTCCCCAAACTCGTCCAGTTTCTGTTGCAGAGGAGTTTTGATCTCCTCGGTTTCGGCCATTTGCGTGCGAATTTGTCCGATGGCCGTGTTGAGTCCGGTACCAATAACAATACCACGAGCCTTACCTGCCGCCACATTGGTGCCCGAGAACAGAATGTTCTTCTTATCCTACCATAACAAACACAAACACACAAGCTAGAATCTGAAGACACATAAAATACACCTTTTTTCTGAGTAATTTTGCTGTAAGTGCAGTTGAATATCTAGCACGAGAATAATTTGATATGATTTTCGCTGGGAAATAACACAAAACCACGTGGTTTAGTTGGTCACAGTACCTCTTGTGTAGACAGATTTTGATAGACTTAATTTTTGTTGGGGTCAAATTTCAGGTTTCACGTTGAATTGTTGAAAAAATAACATTTTGAAGAAAAAAACACTACACACACACAGACAGACATACACAAATGTGCTAGTTTGTTCCGTGTTTAAAAGGCTCAGTGCATAGAGGCAGGTGTTGTATGTTGATGTGTTGTGCTTGAGGTGAAAATGAGAGAATTCACGTGCAATGCTAGCACGAACACCCTCAGCACAGCCACTGAAAATAACGCCGCTTACTGAGAAAAATACGCCTCCTAAAAAAAGCACACACGGATACGAGAATAGCCAATACATGCAGGCAAACACACACACACACACACAGACAGACAGACAGACACACCCCATCACAGAGTGGCGCCGACACACACACACACACACACACACACACACAAATAAAGAGACGGTCGGCAGTATAGCAAGGCAAAAAAGGCACATAACAAAAAAATCAACACACACACACACACAGACAGACAGACATACACATGCTGCTTGGTGATTGAATACATTACATGCACCACTGGCTGAGTGCTAGTGCCTTCCGAAACAAGACAGTAGCGAAAAAAACACGCGCGCGATGAATATTTAGCAGCAGAAATACTACAATACACACATATATATACACAGAAATAAGCAGGAGTATTTCATTTCTCGCGCGCAGTTCAACGCTGATATCACACTTGCTTAAATCAAAAATTATATTTGCTGAAATACACGCACTTAGACAGACAGACCCAGACAGATATTCAGTCTAACAATTTGATCATTCTAGATTAAATTCTAACAAAATCCAGCTAACACACACACATATATACATACAAACACGTACACACTCGTCCAATTATCATTATAATTAATTACAGGTAAGTATAGTAGCAAGGGAAGAGTGCAAGTGCACTATTATCACCCTGCGGTGAGTGACGTTCCTACGGCAATTTCTGCTTGCTAAGTTGGGTAAGGTTGGGTAACACAGTTTGTGGGTCGGATATTAGTCTAGACATATAACGGAAGTGCTCCAAAAAAACAACAAAACAACAACACCACAATTGTCAATAAAGAGTTTACTAAGAAAATAGCTAAATTTATTCCCTATTAATTAAACCAGTGCGTGCTCAAGTATTAATCCGTGTGTGTGTGTGTGTGTGTGTGTGTGTTATCAGAAGTGCAACAAATCCACACAGACAGACACAAAAATAAACTACACCTTCACTAGCTCCACCTAGCGACACTAAGCTAAACTAACAAACCACACTCACACACACACACATAAGCAATTTTAACAGAAATAGTATTAGTAATTATTAACCGCAGTGTATTTTCTTGCGTGTGAAATATTATCACGTGACTTATATTTTGTGAGACTTTTGTTTTGTTTTGCGTGTAAGAGAGAGATTAATGGAAAAATGCAGTTGATAATTATTTACAATTATCACAAGTGCCCTGGCTAGTTTTTGCACGTGTTTTCAGCGCTGATATTTCCACGCCGGTCCACCAGTAATACATAAGACAGAGAGAGAGAGCGAAAGAGAGAGCGATGCGTGCGCCAGTAGCAATGAATATTCTAGCAGCGTATTGCAGTGGTTTCCAAACTGTGCTACACGAGAACACTAACATTCAATCGTTATTTCTCATTTTATTAGTGTGTTTCACTTGTGCAATTATTATTATATAAATAAAGTGATATCTGATTGAACTAGTGATTTTCTCGGGACTTGGTCAGTGTGATAATCGATCACACATATAAGCACAAAGTTTGGAAACCACTGTATATCGCTTGCGCAAGCCAGCTATTGCGACTAATATAGATGTCGCTTCAATCGACACTATAATATACACACACACACAGCGTTTTACCTGCACAATAGCCCTGGAAGGGGCGTTGTGCTCATCTGCACCTGTATCTCCCGAACACAACTACACCACAGCACACACACACACACACACACACACACACAGGTCAGCCTGTGAGCGTGCACTCACTGTATGTTAGCTGCTGAAGGGGCACACACACAAACCAACCAACCACCACAAACACCATCATCGTCAAAAGCAGGGTCATGTTAGAACAAGGTGTGGACACACGAACTATTATTAACCAACACACACACACACACACACACACACACACACACACACACACACACACACACACACACACACACACACACACACACAATATCGGCAATAAGGGATATTGTTAAAGAATAGGGTATAGACCAGTGGTTCTCAACCCTTTTTCTCACTGATTCCCCACTTCTTCTTAATACGAGCCATATCTTCCTCATTTTCCACACAACACAGCGCTGATAAATTCAATAAATTCAGTTGTTACATCAAAGAAAATGTCATTAGAGGTTATTAGAAACAAAAATAAACGAATTTTAATTGATAAAACACACAAATAGTTGTCCTGTTCTGTCCGACCTTTAGCTTGCCACTTGACAACTCTTCCATTTACTACCACACAGGTTGAGAACCACTGTTATATAGTTTGGTATTTAGTCAGAGTGTGTTCAATGTACCGCCACCAGCCATGAAGCCCCGCCAAGAGAGAGAGAGTGAGAGAGTGAGAGAGAGAGTGAGAGAGGAACCTGGTTGACAGCACGTGGATCAGGCACGGCATCACAGTGTTTGATCACCGACACAGATTCTCCAGTCAAGATCGACTGATCGATCCTCAGTGTGGTCGAGAAAATCTTCATTAAACGCAGATCGGCAGGAATTTTATCTCCAACTAATAAACAAACACAATAACACGTGAATTCAACCTGGTACCACCTTGAATTTTTAGCTGAGAATAATTTTAAATGTGTAATTTTTATGTAGCGTAAAAGTATAATTATTAATATTATTGATCGTATTTTCAGCAAAAGTCTCAAGTGGCCGAATACAACAAGCACGTTCATTTGTGTGTAAAAGTCGGAAACACGTGACAATATGAGGCGGGCACCTCCAATAATCCACCATAAATCCGAATTTAAAATGTCACATAAAAGCCCTGATTTAGCTTAAACTTAACGTGTTGTTGAGTGAGGAGATTGGGTTTTTTTGAGGGGGATTACATGAGCAGCGTCACACCTGACACTTCGATGATATCTCCAGGTACAATTTCACGAGCTCGCAACATTTGCACGCCCGTCTTGTTGCAGCGAATCAGCTTGCCCATTTCCGGTTCATATTCCTTCAATGCCTCAATGGCACTCTCAGCGTTTCGTTCCTACAAAACACACACACACACACACACACACACACAGATAAATCCAGTTTTCATTGACAACATAATAAGTGAACAGATAATAATGACAATGTATTTTAAATGAAAACAAACAATAATGCTGTATTTGAAAATATAAATGATGTTCTTGATGTACAGAAAGAGATTGATAGATATAGATAGAAAGATAGATAGAAAGATAGATAGAAATATAAATTGAGATAGAGAGAAAGATAGATAGATAGACAGAAAGACAGATATAAATATAAGACATAAGATATAAGACATAATACAGATATAAATATAGATAGAAACATAAAGACAGATAGAAAGATAGATAGACAGATAAATTTAGATAGAGAGATATATAGAAAGATAGAGAGCTAGATAAAAATATAAATTGAGATAGGAAGATAGGAAGACAGATATATAGATATATAGATAGGAAGATAGATAGATAGATATACAGATAGCAGTAATTCACCTGCCATACTCCCACTACAGCGTTGGCTATGAGAATGAGCAGAATAACAAATGGCTCAACAAAAGCAGTAATTGCCTCCGTCGAATCATCGTGCTCCTCAAATATCGCCAACACCTACACACATACACACATACACACATACATATGCAGTATATTCATGTAATTATACGATGTATAATAAATATGTAATTATATAATAAACATGTATAATCAAGTGATTTTCAGGTGATGGTGTCAGCACAGAGAGAAAGAGAGAGATATAGAGAGTATGAGAGCACCTAGCTAGACAGAGAGAGTGTGGGGGAGGGGCGGCGGACTCACAAACGAGATAATAGCAGCCAACAGGAGAATTTTCACCAGTAAATCATCGAATTGCTCCAGAATTAACTCCATCAACGATTTGCCTGTACAAACAAACACAAACAGATAGATAGATAGATAGATAGACAGATATATAGACAAATAGATAGATAGATAGACAAATAGATAGATAGATAGATAAATAGAGAGATAGATAGATAGATAGATATAGATAGATATAGATAGACAAATAGATAGATAGACAGACATACACATATACATATAGACAGACACACATACATACATACAGATAGAGACAAGCATACAGACATACAGACACACAGACAAGTGTGATAGGTTCCAGAGCTGGTTAAATACGATAAAAATATAATATCCCAGGCTCCAGCGAAGTAATTAAGTGAAATTTGACCGAGATAAAAAATGTTGCTTTCCAAATATCTAGCCAAAGTTGAAAAACATATATACATCCTGATGAATTCAAGTCCTTGGGCAAAAATCCTGATTCGACAATTGTCTAATAAGCTCTATTCAATTGAAATTCACCAAATATCCACACATTCTCGCAATCGCATTGAATACATATCTATACCTTATATATATATATATATACATACCTTCCTCGGCAGGCAATTCTGAAACAACAAAAAAACACAAAATAAAATCACCGATAGATTCACGCAGTTTATACAGAAAAAAATTAATTAGCAAAAAAACCGCAAACATTCAAGTATATCTCGCTTTTTTATGTATTTGTTTTTTTGATTTTGATATATAAATATGCAGGATTTGATTCCACGTTTAATAGAAGATTATGTGTGTGCCTTACACTCATGCATTTCAAAAACCAACAAACACAACAAGGATAAACCAACCAAGAGAAACACTAGACGTGCGTGTGTGTGTGTGCATATGTGTGTGCGTGTGTGTGTTTGTGTGTGTTTGTGTGACTGCGCGAAGCAAAGAGCTAAAGACCAAAATAAAGAGATAGCAAGAGATAGAAAAAAAGAGAAAGGAGATAATGAGAAGGAAAGTGAGAGAGATGAAGAAAAGAAATTGAGAGAGACAAAAAGACAAAGAGAGAGAGAGAGAGAAAGACTGAGAGAAAATGAGATAGAAAGACAGAGAGAGAAAGAGAGAAAATGAGATAGAAAGACTGAGATAAAGAGCCAATGAGAGAAAATGAGAGAGAGAGAGAGAAAGAAAGACAGATAGAAAGAGAATGAGAGAAAGAGTGAGAGAAAATGAGAGATAGAAAGAGAATGAGAGAAAGAGTGAGAGAGAAAATGAGAGATAGAAAGAGAATGAGAGATAGAGTGAGAGAGAAAATGAGATAGAAACAGAGAGTGAAAGAGAGAAAATAAGAGATAGAAAGAGTGAGAGACAATATGAGATAGAAAGAGTGAGAGAAAATGAGAGATAGAAAGAGAATGAGAGAGTTCGCACCGTTGGGTCCGTATTTGTCTTGGTTGCGTTTAATTTGGTCATCGGTGAGACCTCGCTCTGCGTCGACATTGAAATAGCGAGACACCTCGTCCACGGTGCGGGTGTGTCCGTCCTCCATGATTACACCACTTACACCACCAGCACGGCCGCTGCTCACCGGCAGCGCGTGCACAACACACACGGACAGACAGACAGACAGACAGACGAGCTCGCGTGCGTGTGTGAGTGTTGATAGTAAGGGACTGGACTAGACTAGGATGGTTGATAGGACACAACAATGGTCCACCGACCGCTCAGCTACTGCAATAATCTGCAATAATCTGCAACATCAAGCACACATATTATAAGCAACACACACACACACACACATTACATTACATTACATTAAGACATATATATCGCGCTTTTCACCCGAGGGTCTCAAAAGCGCTCACACACACACACACTCACACACACACACAACATACACACACACACACACAAGCACAAGAGTCATACACATACACAATCACGAACACACACACTCACCTACATACACACACCCATACACACACACAAAACAGACATATAGACAAGTACATAACACACACACACACACATATACACACACACATATATACACACACATATACACACACACACAGATGGAAATAAGAGATGTTGTAGACACTTGTGGCGAATTTGAGACAAATCATTGAACAAACACAAAACGATCGTACACACACACACACAAGGAAGGTTTTCCCTCGATGTATATCTTTCTGTGTGTGTGTGTGTGTGTGTGTGTGTGTGTGTGTGTGTGTGTGTGTTTGTGAGTGTAAGCGGTCGATCAACGGCTCGATAAATCGGGCCACGTGCAAACAATATTAACCGAATCACACACACACACACACACACACACACACACACACACACACACACACACACACACACACACATACGGATA
>OU696582.1:8226269-8288948 GCA_916048095.2 Sacculina carcini | reverse complement strand
AAAACGGAGGAGATAAAGTGCGTCTAGCTCAGGACAAAAAACTGAGACAATCTTTTGCAGCTGCAAAGAGCTTCGGTCTGTCCACACGTGACACTCCTGAAGGTATGCAGTTTGAACCAGCCGTCGAAGTCGATCGCGACTGGGATGCGTGGTACTGGAATGCGGTAGGAACCTGCTTCCTTATCAATCTGAACCAGTCAATCTGTCGGTCTTTCAAATACACCGACAGGAAATCAGCCAAGCCTAAGTATGTTGCCGGCTTGAAATGGAAAACCTTGGATTCGGGAAAAGAAAGAAAGAAGAAGGAGAAGGTTCGGAAGGCCCGCAAACATCAATCTATGTTGGCTCAGCATAAGATCGATCGATTGGAAAAAGAACGCAGCAAGGAAAACCTGCAAGAAAAAGCCGGTTTTTGGTGGCTGGCAGGATTGCCAGAATGGATGGACGTCCGGAAATTGTTCAGTATGCCCAAAAAGCGATACCATAAGGTACGCATGATGGCGGCTAAAAGAGTTGTTGGAAAAGTTCTTGATGCCGCTACTTGGAACGCTCAAGAGGCTGGGATTGTGAAAGATCCTCGTCTATCCAAGCCGATTGCAGTGTCCGGCAAGGATTGGATACATGGTCAAGACATCGGAGTGGCTAGGGAAGCAGTACGTCAACTGCTTAAACCAAAAGTCAAGAAGGAGCACAGATTCGTTTCGACCTGGGCACCTTGGAAAGACGTACAACAACCAGAATGTAGCTTGGAACTCAAACATGATGAGATCGAGCGAAAACCCGCCCCGGTGCGACGACGAGTAGCCAGATTCGCTGAGTTTGACATCACTCGTCCTTGGGCAATGAGGAAAAAACCAGCGGGATTCTTTTGAGCGTGCCAGGATTAGGCACAACAGAATCACTCTTGTTCAGAAAATCGGACTGGTTTTTGCTTTGTCGGCAATGTGCATTCGGAACTGTAATGCAACTGGACATTGGCGGATCGATCCCATGTCCGACAACACGGACTGGGATTGTCGCAATGTGGCAATCAGAGGTGATTGTAGGTCGACTTTCACGTTTGCGGCGGATTATCGATCCTTGATGTTGATTGAACCATCGAGTGAAGGTTGCACCAATTGGGCAACACTTCGGGAATGGGAATGTGCTGTTTCCTGTGGTTGCGTGGCCGCTCCTTTTGATCGAACATTTTGGGAGAAAGTAAGAAATTACGGCCAATTGTGTTCTAGAGAAGGTGGTTATATTCACGCACGATTGGAGCTTGGAACACAGGAAGGAAAATACAATGTGACATGTTCTACAGTGGAAGCGGCCACAAATCGACATAGACCTCTGTCTAGAAATAGACGGTCCGTAGATGGACGGTCTATTGACCGCATTACCAACTGGTTCAGTGACAAGATGGGAGAAGCGGCTAACAACTCATATTTTGACGTGTGTGCTGTGCTCAACAAGTTGAACTTGTCGCCACGCTGGATTGTCTTTTTTACTGGAGCGATATTTGTCGTGCCCGTTGTGGGTCCCGTTAAAGGAGCAGGTATCATTTTAGTTTGTTTGATTGCGATGGGTCCTACGTGCACTTCCGCACTTCGACCTATGGATGGAAGCACTGCTCGATTGCCGCGTTTTGTGGCTGAGGCCCACCTTGAGACGGACGAACCGAACGAGTGGTTGAAAGATTTGAAGGAAGGGGTAGATTATTTTACGGGCCGGATTAGAACCGTGGCCCTAATTTGCATTTTCTTGTTTTGCGTGGCCGCTCCTTTTGATCGAACATTTTGGGAGAAAGTAAGAAATTACGGCCAATTGTGTTCTAGAGAAGGTGGTTATATTCACGCACGATTGGAGCTTGGAACACAGGAAGGAAAATACAATGTGACATGTTCTACAGTGGAAGCGGCCACAAATCGACATAGACCTCTGTCTAGAAATAGACGGTCCGTAGATGGACGGTCTATTGACCGCATTACCAACTGGTTCAGTGACAAGATGGGAGAAGCGGCTAACAACTCATATTTTGACGTGTGTGCTGTGCTCAACAAGTTGAACTTGTCGCCACGCTGGATTGTCTTTTTTACTGGAGCGATATTTGTCGTGCCCGTTGTGGGTCCCGTTAAAGGAGCAGGTATCATTTTAGTTTGTTTGATTGCGATGGGTCCTACGTGCACTTCCGCACTTCGACCTATGGATGGAAGCACTGCTCGATTGCCGCGTTTTGTGGCTGAGGCCCACCTTGAGACGGACGAACCGAACGAGTGGTTGAAAGATTTGAAGGAAGGGGTAGATTATTTTACGGGCCGGATTAGAACCGTGGCCCTAATTTGCATTTTCTTGTTTTTGTTTGTTGTTGCTGGTCCAGTCCCAGCCGCTGTTATGTTGGTTGTGTTGTTGGTTATGCATGCAGCGGCGCCCGCCAGTGCTTTTTCTGTAGAACTTAAACCAAACGTTGCATTGCAAATCAACAATGGTCTCGTGCAGTTTTCAGGCGTTGAACCCGACTGGAAACCAATGGAAGAGACAATTTTCTGCTCTCTGTAAGCGTTCTCTCTGAGCCACAATGTCCAAATAGATTATGTATTTCATATAGTATGCATTTTGACACATGGTGATCTCCAGGCAAGATTATCTGATGCTTCGCATGATCTTCGATCTTCGCGGCCTGAGTCCTGCCTCCTACAACAAGTACTCCACGATTTGACAACATCGGATCTAATCGCTCCAATATACTTGTTTCATCCGAATTCAAAGACTTCTGGGCGTAAATAACAATCCATTTCTCGGAGTTTTTTAGTTCATCTACTGACAAAAAGCCATGACTAAAAGGTTTCTTACGCAGAAAGGCTCGAAATCTTAGCATCCAGGCTATAGCTCTTTTCATTCGGTGCCAAGAAGAAAAATGGGTTAATAACTTGCCAGTATGATCTTCTTCTGTCTTGATTGCATACACAACAGGATCTCTTCTTGTTTCCACAATGCATGACAGCTCGATGCATGCTTTTCGATCGCGTATTAAGAATACAACAATGAAAAACGGAGGAGATAAAGTGCGTCTAGCTCAGGACAAAAAACTGAGACAATCTTTTGCAGCTGCAAAGAGCTTCGGTCTGTCCACACGTGACACTCCTGAAGGTATGCAGTTTGAACCAGCCGTCGAAGTCGATCGCGACTGGGATGCGTGGTACTGGAATGCGGTAGGAACCTGCTTCCTTATCAATCTGAACCAGTCAATCTGTCGGTCTTTCAAATACACCGACAGGAAATCAGCCAAGCCTAAGTATGTTGCCGGCTTGAAATGGAAAACCTTGGATTCGGGAAAAGAAAGAAAGAAGAAGGAGAAGGTTCGGAAGGCCCGCAAACATCAATCTATGTTGGCTCAGCATAAGATCGATCGATTGGAAAAAGAACGCAGCAAGGAAAACCTGCAAGAAAAAGCCGGTTTTTGGTGGCTGGCAGGATTGCCAGAATGGATGGACGTCCGGAAATTGTTCAGTATGCCCAAAAAGCGATACCATAAGGTACGCATGATGGCGGCTAAAAGAGTTGTTGGAAAAGTTCTTGATGCCGCTACTTGGAACGCTCAAGAGGCTGGGATTGTGAAAGATCCTCGTCTATCCAAGCCGATTGCAGTGTCCGGCAAGGATTGGATACATGGTCAAGACATCGGAGTGGCTAGGGAAGCAGTACGTCAACTGCTTAAACCAAAAGTCAAGAAGGAGCACAGATTCGTTTCGACCTGGGCACCTTGGAAAGACGTACAACAACCAGAATGTAGCTTGGAACTCAAACATGATGAGATCGAGCGAAAACCCGCCCCGGTGCGACGACGAGTAGCCAGATTCGCTGAGTTTGACATCACTCGTCCTTGGGCAATGAGGAAAAACCAGCGGGATTCTTTTGAGCGTGCCAGGATTAGGCACAACAGAATCACTCTTGTTCAGAAAATCGGACTGGTTTTTGCTTTGTCGGCAATGTGCATTCGGAACTGTAATGCAACTGGACATTGGCGGATCGATCCCATGTCCGACAACACGGACTGGGATTGTCGCAATGTGGCAATCAGAGGTGATTGTAGGTCGACTTTCACGTTTGCGGCGGATTATCGATCCTTGATGTTGATTGAACCATCGAGTGAAGGTTGCACCAATTGGGCAACACTTCGGGAATGGGAATGTGCTGTTTCCTGTGGTTGCGTGGCCGCTCCTTTTGATCGAACATTTTGGGAGAAAGTAAGAAATTACGGCCAATTGTGTTCTAGAGAAGGTGGTTATATTCACGCACGATTGGAGCTTGGAACACAGGAAGGAAAATACAATGTGACATGTTCTACAGTGGAAGCGGCCACAAATCGACATAGACCTCTGTCTAGAAATAGACGGTCAGTAGATGGACGGTCTATTGACCGCATTACCAACTGGTTCAGTGACAAGATGGGAGAAGCGGCTAACAACTCATATTTTGACGTGTGTGCTGTGCTCAACAAGTTGAACTTGTCGCCACGCTGGATTGTCTTTTTTACTGGAGCGATATTTGTCGTGCCCGTTGTGGGTCCCGTTAAAGGAGCAGGTATCATTTTAGTTTGTTTGATTGCGATGGGTCCTACGTGCACTTCCGCACTTCGACCTATGGATGGAAGCACTGCTCGATTGCCGCGTTTTGTGGCTGAGGCCCACCTTGAGACGGACGAACCGAACGAGTGGTTGAAAGATTTGAAGGAAGGGGTAGATTATTTTACGGGCCGGATTAGAACCGTGGCCCTAATTTGCATTTTCTTGTTTTTGTTTGTTGTTGCTGGTCCAGTCCCAGCCGCTGTTATGTTGGTTGTGTTGTTGGTTATGCATGCAGCGGCGCCCGCCAGTGCTTTTTCTGTAGAACTTAAACCAAACGTTGCATTGCAAATCAACAATGGTCTCGTGCAGTTTTCAGGCGTTGAACCCGACTGGAAACCAATGGAAGAGACAATTTTCTGCTCTCTGTAAGCGTTCTCTCTGAGCCACAATGTCCAAATAGATTATGTATTTCATATAGTATGCATTTTGACACATGGTGATCTCCAGGCAAGATTATCTGATGCTTCGCATGATCTTCGATCTTCGCGGCCTGAGTCCTGCCTCCTACAACAAGTACTCCACGATTTGACAACATCGGATCTAATCGCTCCAATATACTTGTTTCATCCGAATTCAAAGACTTCTGGGCGTAAATAACAATCCATTTCTCGGAGTTATTTAGTTCATCTACTGACAAAAAGCCATGACTAAAAGGTTTCTTACGCAGAAAGGCTCGAAATCTTAGCATCCAGGCTATAGCTCTTTTCATTCGGTGCCAAGAAGAAAAATGGGTTAATAACTTGCCAGTATGATCTTCTTCTGTCTTGATTGCATACACAACAGGATCTCTTCTTGTTTCCACAATGCATGACAGCTCGATGCATGCTTTTCGATCGCGTATTAAGAATACAACAATGAAAAACGGAGGAGATAAAGTGCGTCTAGCTCAGGACAAAAAACTGAGACAATCTTTTGCAGCTGCAAAGAGCTTCGGTCTGTCCACACGTGACACTCCTGAAGGTATGCAGTTTGAACCAGCCGTCGAAGTCGATCGCGACTGGGATGCGTGGTACTGGAATGCGGTAGGAACCTGCTTCCTTATCAATCTGAACCAGTCAATCTGTCGGTCTTTCAAATACACCGACAGGAAATCAGCCAAGCCTAAGTATGTTGCCGGCTTGAAATGGAAAACCTTGGATTCGGGAAAAGAAAGAAAGAAGAAGGAGAAGGTTCGGAAGGCCCGCAAACATCAATCTATGTTGGCTCAGCATAAGATCGATCGATTGGAAAAAGAACGCAGCAAGGAAAACCTGCAAGAAAAAGCCGGTTTTTGGTGGCTGGCAGGATTGCCAGAATGGATGGACGTCCGGAAATTGTTCAGTATGCCCAAAAAGCGATACCATAAGGTACGCATGATGGCGGCTAAAAGAGTTGTTGGAAAAGTTCTTGATGCCGCTACTTGGAACGCTCAAGAGGCTGGGATTGTGAAAGATCCTCGTCTACCCAAGCCGATTGCAGTGTCCGGCAAGGATTGGATACATGGTCAAGACATCGGAGTGGCTAGGGAAGCAGTACGTCAACTGCTTAAACCAAAAGTCAAGAAGGAGCACAGATTCGTTTCGACCTGGGCACCTTGGAAAGACGTACAACAACCAGAATGTAGCTTGGAACTCAAACATGATGAGATCGAGCGAAAACCCGCCCCGGTGCGACGACGAGTAGCCAGATTCGCTGAGTTTGACATCACTCGTCCTTGGGCAATGAGGAAAAACCAGCGGGATTCTTTTGAGCGTGCCAGGATTAGGCACAACAGAATCACTCTTGTTCAGAAAATCGGACTGGTTTTTGCTTTGTCGGCAATGTGCATTCGGAACTGTAATGCAACTGGACATTGGCGGATCGATCCCATGTCCGACAACACGGACTGGGATTGTCGCAATGTGGCAATCAGAGGTGATTGTAGGTCGACTTTCACGTTTGCGGCGGATTATCGATCCTTGATGTTGATTGAACCATCGAGTGAAGGTTGCACCAATTGGGCAACACTTCGGGAATGGGAATGTGCTGTTTCCTGTGGTTGCGTGGCCGCTCCTTTTGATCGAACATTTTGGGAGAAAGTAAGAAATTACGGCCAATTGTGTTCTAGAGAAGGTGGTTATATTCACGCACGATTGGAGCTTGGAACACAGGAAGGAAAATACAATGTGACATGTTCTACAGTGGAAGCGGCCACAAATCGACATAGACCTCTGTCTAGAAATAGACGGTCCGTAGATGGACGGTCTATTGACCGCATTACCAACTGGTTCAGTGACAAGATGGGAGAAGCGGCTAACAACTCATATTTTGACGTGTGTGCTGTGCTCAACAAGTTGAACTTGTCGCCACGCTGGATTGTCTTTTTTACTGGAGCGATATTTGTCGTGCCCGTTGTGGGTCCCGTTAAAGGAGCAGGTATCATTTTAGTTTGTTTGATTGCGATGGGTCCTACGTGCACTTCCGCACTTCGACCTATGGATGGAAGCACTGCTCGATTGCCGCGTTTTGTGGCTGAGGCCCACCTTGAGACGGACGAACCGAACGAGTGGTTGAAAGATTTGAAGGAAGGGGTAGATTATTTTACGGGCCGGATTAGAACCGTGGCCCTAATTTGCATTTTCTTGTTTTGCGTGGCCGCTCCTTTTGATCGAACATTTTGGGAGAAAGTAAGAAATTACGGCCAATTGTGTTCTAGAGAAGGTGGTTATATTCACGCACGATTGGAGCTTGGAACACAGGAAGGAAAATACAATGTGACATGTTCTACAGTGGAAGCGGCCACAAATCGACATAGACCTCTGTCTAGAAATAGACGGTCCGTAGATGGACGGTCTATTGACCGCATTAACAACTGGTTCAGTGACAAGATGGGAGAAGCGGCTAACAACTCATATTTTGACGTGTGTGCTGTGCTCAACAAGTTGAACTTGTCGCCACGCTGGATTGTCTTTTTTACTGGAGCGATATTTGTCGTGCCCGTTGTGGGTCCCGTTAAAGGAGCAGGTATCATTTTAGTTTGTTTGATTGCGATGGGTCCTACGTGCACTTCCGCACTTCGACCTATGGATGGAAGCACTGCTCGATTGCCGCGTTTTGTGGCTGAGGCCCACCTTGAGACGGACGAACCGAACGAGTGGTTGAAAGATTTGAAGGAAGGGGTAGATTATTTTACGGGCCGGATTAGAACCGTGGCCCTAATTTGCATTTTCTTGTTTTTGTTTGTTGTTGCTGGTCCAGTCCCAGCCGCTGTTATGTTGGTTGTGTTGTTGGTTATGCATGCAGCGGCGCCCGCCAGTGCTTTTTCTGTAGAACTTAAACCAAACGTTGCATTGCAAATCAACAATGGTCTCGTGCAGTTTTCAGGCGTTGAACCCGACTGGAAACCAATGGAAGAGACAATTTTCTGCTCTCTGTAAGCGTTCTCTCTGAGCCACAATGTCCAAATAGATTATGTATTTCATATAGTATGCATTTTGACACATGGTGATCTCCAGGCAAGATTATCTGATGCTTCGCATGATCTTCGATCTTCGCGGCCTGAGTCCTGCCTCCTACAACAAGTACTCCACGATTTGACAACATCGGATCTAATCGCTCCAATATACTTGTTTCATCCGAATTCAAAGACTTCTGGGCGTAAATAACAATCCATTTCTCGGAGTTTTTTAGTTCATCTACTGACAAAAAGCCATGACTAAAAGGTTTCTTACGCAGAAAGGCTCGAAATCTTAGCATCCAGGCTATAGCTCTTTTCATTCGGTGCCAAGAAGAAAAATGGGTTAATAACTTGCCAGTATGATCTTCTTCTGTCTTGATTGCATACACAACAGGATCTCTTCTTGTTTCCACAATGCATGACAGCTCGATGCATGCTTTTCGATCGCGTATTAAGAATACAACAATGAAAAACGGAGGAGATAAAGTGCGTCTAGCTCAGGACAAAAAACTGAGACAATCTTTTGCAGCTGCAAAGAGCTTCGGTCTGTCCACACGTGACACTCCTGAAGGTATGCAGTTTGAACCAGCCGTCGAAGTCGATCGCGACTGGGATGCGTGGTACTGGAATGCGGTAGGAACCTGCTTCCTTATCAATCTGAACCAGTCAATCTGTCGGTCTTTCAAATACACCGACAGGAAATCAGCCAAGCCTAAGTATGTTGCCGGCTTGAAATGGAAAACCTTGGATTCGGGAAAAGAAAGAAAGAAGAAGGAGAAGGTTCGGAAGGCCCGCAAACATCAATCTATGTTGGCTCAGCATAAGATCGATCGATTGGAAAAAGAACGCAGCAAGGAAAACCTGCAAGAAAAAGCCGGTTTTTGGTGGCTGGCAGGATTGCCAGAATGGATGGACGTCCGGAAATTGTTCAGTATGCCCAAAAAGCGATACCATAAGGTACGCATGATGGCGGCTAAAAGAGTTGTTGGAAAAGTTCTTGATGCCGCTACTTGGAACGCTCAAGAGGCTGGGATTGTGAAAGATCCTCGTCTACCCAAGCCGATTGCAGTGTCCGGCAAGGATTGGATACATGGTCAAGACATCGGAGTGGCTAGGGAAGCAGTACGTCAACTGCTTAAACCAAAAGTCAAGAAGGAGCACAGATTCGTTTCGACCTGGGCACCTTGGAAAGACGTACAACAACCAGAATGTAGCTTGGAACTCAAACATGATGAGATCGAGCGAAAACCCGCCCCGGTGCGACGACGAGTAGCCAGATTCGCTGAGTTTGACATCACTCGTCCTTGGGCAATGAGGAAAAACCAGCGGGATTCTTTTGAGCGTGCCAGGATTAGGCACAACAGAATCACTCTTGTTCAGAAAATCGGACTGGTTTTTGCTTTGTCGGCAATGTGCATTCGGAACTGTAATGCAACTGGACATTGGCGGATCGATCCCATGTCCGACAACACGGACTGGGATTGTCGCAATGTGGCAATCAGAGGTGATTGTAGGTCGACTTTCACGTTTGCGGCGGATTATCGATCCTTGATGTTGATTGAACCATCGAGTGAAGGTTGCACCAATTGGGCAACACTTCGGGAATGGGAATGTGCTGTTTCCTGTGGTTGCGTGGCCGCTCCTTTTGATCGAACATTTTGGGAGAAAGTAAGAAATTACGGCCAATTGTGTTCTAGAGAAGGTGGTTATATTCACGCACGATTGGAGCTTGGAACACAGGAAGGAAAATACAATGTGACATGTTCTACAGTGGAAGCGGCCACAAATCGACATAGACCTCTGTCTAGAAATAGACGGTCCGTAGATGGACGGTCTATTGACCGCATTACCAACTGGTTCAGTGACAAGATGGGAGAAGCGGCTAACAACTCATATTTTGACGTGTGTGCTGTGCTCAACAAGTTGAACTTGTCGCCACGCTGGATTGTCTTTTTTACTGGAGCGATATTTGTCGTGCCCGTTGTGGGTCCCGTTAAAGGAGCAGGTATCATTTTAGTTTGTTTGATTGCGATGGGTCCTACGTGCACTTCCGCACTTCGACCTATGGATGGAAGCACTGCTCGATTGCCGCGTTTTGTGGCTGAGGCCCACCTTGAGACGGACGAACCGAACGAGTGGTTGAAAGATTTGAAGGAAGGGGTAGATTATTTTACGGGCCGGATTAGAACCGTGGCCCTAATTTGCATTTTCTTGTTTTTGTTTGTTGTTGCTGGTCCAGTCCCAGCCGCTGTTATGTTGGTTGTGTTGTTGGTTATGCATGCAGCGGCGCCCGCCAGTGCTTTTTCTGTAGAACTTAAACCAAACGTTGCATTGCAAATCAACAATGGTCTCGTGCAGTTTTCAGGCGTTGAACCCGACTGGAAACCAATGGAAGAGACAATTTTCTGCTCTCTGTAAGCGTTCTCTCTGAGCCACAATGTCCAAATAGATTATGTATTTCATATAGTATGCATTTTGACACATGGTGATCTCCAGGCAAGATTATCTGATGCTTCGCATGATCTTCGATCTTCGCGGCCTGAGTCCTGCCTCCTACAACAAGTACTCCACGATTTGACAACATCGGATCTAATCGCTCCAATATACTTGTTTCATCCGAATTCAAAGACTTCTGGGCGTAAATAACAATCCATTTCTCGGAGTTTTTTAGTTCATCTACTGACAAAAAGCCATGACTAAAAGGTTTCTTACGCAGAAAGGCTCGAAATCTTAGCATCCAGGCTATAGCTCTTTTCATTCGGTGCCAAGAAGAAAAATGGGTTAATAACTTGCCAGTATGATCTTCTTCTGTCTTGATTGCATACACAACAGGATCTCTTCTTGTTTCCACAATGCATGACAGCTCTGCGCATTTCAGTGCAGGTTGTCTCGGCCACTTATCACTCGTTGAATGCAGAAATGACGGTCCATTTAACCACCTGCTGTTATTTAAAAGCTCTGTCGCTGTGAGTCCTCTAGAGGCATCATCTGCTGGATTCTCGCAACTGGGGACGTAATTCCATTGAGTTTGCACCGTGTTCTCCGAGATCTTGGCTACTCGATTTGCCACATATGTCTGAAAACGTTTCTCGCTGTTCTGTAAATACCACAGTACAATGGTGCTATCCGTCCAGAAAACAGATTCACGAAGAGGAACATCGAGTTCTGATCTTAAACAATTGTCCAATCGGACTGCCTCGACTGCACCAGCCAGTTCTAGGCGCGGGATAGTTGCACCCTTTATTGGTGCCAGCCTGGCCTTGGCCAAAACCAGCCTGACAGAACAAACGTGTGCATCATGTTCGGTACGTATATACGAAACGGCACCGTAACCGTATTCTGACGCGTCACAAAAGTGGTGAAGCTGGTAAGTTACTGCAGGCTCATCACTTGCATTAACACACCTGGGCACTCTGTAGGAGGCAACAACAGTAAAATCATTCGTCCACTTCAACCATTGCTCCATTATGTCCTCTGGTAATTGGCTATCCCAACCTACATCCAGACGACACAGTTCCTGAAACATCCTTCTTGCTGGCAGCACAAAGGGACTGACAAATCCGAGAGGGTCGTATACAGTACTCAAAGTGCTAAGTAGTCCTCTTTTGGTGTACGGCTTCTCTTGAATTTGAACGTCAAATTTGAAAACGTCCAGTTCGACATCCCAAAGCATACCGAGGGCTCGTTGTACCGAGAGTTTCTCTAAACTCACATTAAGCGATTGATAACAACTTCCCCGTCTCTCTTCTGGTATACCTTTCATAAATTCAGCAGAATTAGAGACAAACTTTGTGAGCTTGAATCCTCGAAACGACAGTATTTCCATGAGCTGCTTGGCCACCTCAACAGCCGCATACGCAGACTTCTCTGTCTTTAAGCAATCATCGACATAGAAATTTCTCAAAATAGTGCTTAGTACACTGGGGGGATATTCACTAACAAACTCGCGAGCTACTTCTTGAAGTGCGTAGGCCGCACAGCTAGGGCTCCAATTCCCTCCGAATAGGTGTGACGTCATCCGGTATTCTTTCAACTCTCCATTGGTATCGTCGCCTTCGAACCACAAAAACCTCAACACATCTCGGTCTTTCAAATTGACTTTAACTTGATGGAACATTGCTTCAATATCAGCTACGAACGCGATCGGACCTTGTCGGAATCGCAATAAGACACCAATCAACTTGTTAGACAACTCAGGACCCTGATGTACACAGTCATTCAGAGACACCCCCTTGTACTTGGCCGCACAATCAAAAACGACACGCATCTTACCCGGTTTTCTAGGATTTACCACCGAATGATGAGGCAAGTACCAAACCTTGCCGTCTGATCGATTCAAATCACTAATTGGCACTTCTTCGGCATAACCCTTTTCAGTTAGCTTCTGTATTTCCTTGGAATAACTATCTTTGAATGTGTGGTCCTTGATCAGACGCTTCTTTAGCGACTGCAAGCGGGTCACTGCCAGTGTACGATTATCTGGCAAACAAAGGCTGCCGGCCTTGAATGGAATATTCAAAGTGTAGTGGACACCATCCAATGCTATATTTTTGCTCCACAACTCCATCACCTTCATATCGTCCTGGGACATTCCGGTCTTTTCGCAGTGCGCATCTTCCAGATCCCACATACGAGCCAAGTTGTTCGAAACATGCCCACCATGAACAAAATACGATGATCTCATAGTAATTCCAGCATCTACAGGACCATGGATGGCCCATCCGAGAGGAGTCTTCATTGCATACGGCTCACCTGGCCTCCCTCTTCGAATTTCTGTAGGTATAAACAGATCGGAACAATCTTGACCAATCAAAAGGTGTACTTGTCCAACGTCCAGTTTCGGAATACTAATATCACTCAAATGTCGCCACTTGTTAACCTCGATATCGCAGGCTAAACCTGAGAGATCAATATTTAACGACGGCCTCACCGTGACCTCTGAAATGAGAGAACAGTTTGTATCCTTCACGTCTGATAGAACCAGCTTTGTCGATTTCGACTCAATTATCATCTTCCTCTGGGTTATAGTCGTCAACTCAATTGCACGAGATTTTCCTTCGGCACAAACGTCTTGGAAAAGGGTTTCGGTACAGTAAGATGAATTTGAACCTGAGTCAAGGAGTGCATAAGTATCAACATGATTGTCAGATCCGGGACATCTGACCCTCACAGGGACAATGGGCAGCGCCAGTTTTTGACCCTGACTACATGTGAAATGACTGGTTCTGGATTTGACATTAGTTTCACGATTCATAGGTAAATGTAGAAAACTGCTATGTGCCTTTCCACAGCCGTCAACGGTACAATAATATTTCCTCGTGCAATTACTGCCTATATGATCACGTTTAAAGCAGATGGCACATAGACCCTCCGACTTCACGAGATTCCAACGTTCCTTGATAGACAGCGACTTGAAGCGTGGACAACGCAAAATGTAATGTCGCTGGTCACAACAAGGACACTTAAACTCACTGCTGTCCTGATGTAATATATGGGCATGCGGACCACTGCACACACTGCATTTATACTGTGATGGGCACTTACTGAAAACGTGTCCTCCTTTTAGACATATAAAACACAGTCTCTTTTCCATCACAATACGCTGCCGTTCCTTAACATTCATTTTGAGAAGACCAGGACAAGATATAGTCTCATGACTTCCGCAACAGACACAACATAAATCGCTTGATTTGAACGATAACTCATGTTCACCATCAGCTTGAGTAAACAGACTCACATGACCTCGTCTATTTCTTTCCGACCGTTCCTGCGGTGTCCTCTTTACAGCTTGCAACGACGTTATTGGGTCACATGCCAGGCGTGCCTCTTTCTGAATGAATTCACAAAAACATGAAACGGTGGATACATAAACACTGAAGACCGTTTTCCGGCTCTCCAACTGTCCACTTCTAATGCCCACTTCTGCACGATAGAGTCTGGCAGCTTTCTCAGCAGCCGCTGGCTTTCTCTCGGATCATCAAGATAGCCAAGCGCGGGAACTGCTTCCGACAAGCTGAGACAATACTGCAAAAAATCAGAGAACCTCGCTATAGCTCTACCATCATGCTCATCAATAACAGGCCACTTGTACAGTTTCTCCCTGAATGCATCAAATGTGGTCGCTTCATCACCATATCTCTCTACGAGGAGTGCCTTCGCTCGTCTGAACGACTCACCAGTCCTCACGGTTAAAAACCCTCTGATAATTTCCTTTGCTTCTCCTTCTGTATATTTCTGCAGATAATACAGGCAATCAGCACCACTCACCTGTGACTCAACACAAGACTCAAATGACCGCAACCATAGCGGAAATTGAAGCCTGTCTCCATGGAATACATCTGGCTCCGGAGGAGGAAGAGACACTCTACTGTGTCGTTCTGAAAGCAAATCAGCAAGTCGGTGAAGAGAGCTCGCTACAGCATCCCCACGTGAATCATTGTTTGGAGAGGGAGAACTTTGCTTCAGTATCTCACCGGATCTCAAGGGAATGTCACCAACAATTTCCGGCTTTAACACTTTACTGGAACCATCACACTGCGGAGATCCTAGCGGTATATTCATTGGTATATCCGGCTTGGGCTCCTCGACAGACTCTAACACCTGTAATTCAGCCATAGTAGCCTGCATCTCTTTCTCACAGCGCAAGTCCTCTAGTTCCATATTCTGTCGCTGAATCTCAATCAATTTCTCATACTCTCTACGTTTATATTCTCTTTCGGTTCTTATTCTGGCGATCTTCGCAAGTCTCTCCAAACGCGCATTACTCGAGGCTACACTTGGACATTCCGACCCACATACTTGGGACCTAATCTCAATCAAATGATCCTCATCTGACCCCTTGGATTCATCTGGTTCAGCCATACTTAAGCGTAAAGTGGAACAATTCACAAAAAACGATGTAGCGCGTGGTTATATGACTAAGCTAGCCTTGGGCACACCGATAGAAAATATAACAATCAAAATACATAACATAATTCAATCAAATTCAAATGAAAAAACGAAGAATTCAACTCATGTCTTCCCGATGAAGCTGTCCAGAAAGTGTACGAAGACGAGTCGACAGCAGCCAAAGTTTGAACTTTCCGAAGCTCTTTGCAGCTGCAAAAGATTGTCTCAGTTTTTTGTCCTGAGCTAGACGCACTTTATCTCCTCCCTTTTCGATCGCGTATTAAGAATACAACAATGAAAAACGGAGGAGATAAAGTGCGTCTAGCTCAGGACAAAAAACTGAGACAATCTTTTGCAGCTGCAAAGAGCTTCGGTCTGTCCACACGTGACACTCCTGAAGGTATGCAGTTTGAACCAGCCGTCGAAGTCGATCGCGACTGGGATGCGTGGTACTGGAATGCGGTAGGAACCTGCTTCCTTATCAATCTGAACCAGTCAATCTGTCGGTCTTTCAAATACACCGACAGGAAATCAGCCAAGCCTAAGTATGTTGCCGGCTTGAAATGGAAAACCTTGGATTCGGGAAAAGAAAGAAAGAAGAAGGAGAAGGTTCGGAAGGCCCGCAAACATCAATCTATGTTGGCTCAGCATAAGATCGATCGATTGGAAAAAGAACGCAGCAAGGAAAACCTGCAAGAAAAAGCCGGTTTTTGGTGGCTGGCAGGATTGCCAGAATGGATGGACGTCCGGAAATTGTTCAGTATGCCCAAAAAGCGATACCATAAGGTACGCATGATGGCGGCTAAAAGAGTTGTTGGAAAAGTTCTTGATGCCGCTACTTGGAACGCTCAAGAGGCTGGGATTGTGAAAGATCCTCGTCTACCCAAGCCGATTGCAGTGTCCGGCAAGGATTGGATACATGGTCAAGACATCGGAGTGGCTAGGGAAGCAGTACGTCAACTGCTTAAACCAAAAGTCAAGAAGGAGCACAGATTCGTTTCGACCTGGGCACCTTGGAAAGACGTACAACAACCAGAATGTAGCTTGGAACTCAAACATGATGAGATCGAGCGAAAACCCGCCCCGGTGCGACGACGAGTAGCCAGATTCGCTGAGTTTGACATCACTCGTCCTTGGGCAATGAGGAAAAACCAGCGGGATTCTTTTGAGCGTGCCAGGATTAGGCACAACAGAATCACTCTTGTTCAGAAAATCGGACTGGTTTTTGCTTTGTCGGCAATGTGCATTCGGAACTGTAATGCAACTGGACATTGGCGGATCGATCCCATGTCCGACAACACGGACTGGGATTGTCGCAATGTGGCAATCAGAGGTGATTGTAGGTCGACTTTCACGTTTGCGGCGGATTATCGATCCTTGATGTTGATTGAACCATCGAGTGAAGGTTGCACCAATTGGGCAACACTTCGGGAATGGGAATGTGCTGTTTCCTGTGGTTGCGTGGCCGCTCCTTTTGATCGAACATTTTGGGAGAAAGTAAGAAATTACGGCCAATTGTGTTCTAGAGAAGGTGGTTATATTCACGCACGATTGGAGCTTGGAACACAGGAAGGAAAATACAATGTGACATGTTCTACAGTGGAAGCGGCCACAAATCGACATAGACCTCTGTCTAGAAATAGACGGTCCGTAGATGGACGGTCTATTGACCGCATTACCAACTGGTTCAGTGACAAGATGGGAGAAGCGGCTAACAACTCATATTTTGACGTGTGTGCTGTGCTCAACAAGTTGAACTTGTCGCCACGCTGGATTGTCTTTTTTACTGGAGCGATATTTGTCGTGCCCGTTGTGGGTCCCGTTAAAGGAGCAGGTATCATTTTAGTTTGTTTGATTGCGATGGGTCCTACGTGCACTTCCGCACTTCGACCTATGGATGGAAGCACTGCTCGATTGCCGCGTTTTGTGGCTGAGGCCCACCTTGAGACGGACGAACCGAACGAGTGGTTGAAAGATTTGAAGGAAGGGGTAGATTATTTTACGGGCCGGATTAGAACCGTGGCCCTAATTTGCATTTTCTTGTTTTTGTTTGTTGTTGCTGGTCCAGTCCCAGCCGCTGTTATGTTGGTTGTGTTGTTGGTTATGCATGCAGCGGCGCCCGCCAGTGCTTTTTCTGTAGAACTTAAACCAAACGTTGCATTGCAAATCAACAATGGTCTCGTGCAGTTTTCAGGCGTTGAACCCGACTGGAAACCAATGGAAGAGACAATTTTCTGCTCTCTGTAAGCGTTCTCTCTGAGCCACAATGTCCAAATAGATTATGTATTTCATATAGTATGCATTTTGACACATGGTGATCTCCAGGCAAGATTATCTGATGCTTCGCATGATCTTCGATCTTCGCGGCCTGAGTCCTGCCTCCTACAACAAGTACTCCACGATTTGACAACATCGGATCTAATCGCTCCAATATACTTGTTTCATCCGAATTCAAAGACTTCTGGGCGTAAATAACAATCCATTTCTCGGAGTTTTTTAGTTCATCTACTGACAAAAAGCCATGACTAAAAGGTTTCTTACGCAGAAAGGCTCGAAATCTTAGCATCCAGGCTATAGCTCTTTTCATTCGGTGCCAAGAAGAAAAATGGGTTAATAACTTGCCAGTATGATCTTCTTCTGTCTTGATTGCATACACAACAGGATCTCTTCTTGTTTCCACAATGCATGACAGCTCGATGCATGCTTTTCGATCGCGTATTAAGAATACAACAATGAAAAACGGAGGAGATAAAGTGCGTCTAGCTCAGGACAAAAAACTGAGACAATCTTTTGCAGCTGCAAAGAGCTTCGGTCTGTCCACACGTGACACTCCTGAAGGTATGCAGTTTGAACCAGCCGTCGAAGTCGATCGCGACTGGGATGCGTGGTACTGGAATGCGGTAGGAACCTGCTTCCTTATCAATCTGAACCAGTCAATCTGTCGGTCTTTCAAATACACCGACAGGAAATCAGCCAAGCCTAAGTATGTTGCCGGCTTGAAATGGAAAACCTTGGATTCGGGAAAAGAAAGAAAGAAGAAGGAGAAGGTTCGGAAGGCCCGCAAACATCAATCTATGTTGGCTCAGCATAAGATCGATCGATTGGAAAAAGAACGCAGCAAGGAAAACCTGCAAGAAAAAGCCGGTTTTTGGTGGCTGGCAGGATTGCCAGAATGGATGGACGTCCGGAAATTGTTCAGTATGCCCAAAAAGCGATACCATAAGGTACGCATGATGGCGGCTAAAAGAGTTGTTGGAAAAGTTCTTGATGCCGCTACTTGGAACGCTCAAGAGGCTGGGATTGTGAAAGATCCTCGTCTACCCAAGCCGATTGCAGTGTCCGGCAAGGATTGGATACATGGTCAAGACATCGGAGTGGCTAGGGAAGCAGTACGCCAACTGCTTAAACCAAAAGTCAAGAAGGAGCACAGATTCGTTTCGACCTGGGCACCTTGGAAAGACGTACAACAACCAGAATGTAGCTTGGAACTCAAACATGATGAGATCGAGCGAAAACCCGCCCCGGTGCGACGACGAGTAGCCAGATTCGCTGAGTTTGACATCACTCGTCCTTGGGCAATGAGGAAAAACCAGCGGGATTCTTTTGAGCGTGCCAGGATTAGGCACAACAGAATCACTCTTGTTCAGAAAATCGGACTGGTTTTTGCTTTGTCGGCAATGTGCATTCGGAACTGTAATGCAACTGGACATTGGCGGATCGATCCCATGTCCGACAACACGGACTGGGATTGTCGCAATGTGGCAATCAGAGGTGATTGTAGGTCGACTTTCACGTTTGCGGCGGATTATCGATCCTTGATGTTGATTGAACCATCGAGTGAAGGTTGCACCAATTGGGCAACACTTCGGGAATGGGAATGTGCTGTTTCCTGTGGTTGCGTGGCCGCTCCTTTTGATCGAACATTTTGGGAGAAAGTAAGAAATTACGGCCAATTGTGTTCTAGAGAAGGTGGTTATATTCACGCACGATTGGAGCTTGGAACACAGGAAGGAAAATACAATGTGACATGTTCTACAGTGGAAGCGGCCACAAATCGACATAGACCTCTGTCTAGAAATAGACGGTCCGTAGATGGACGGTCTATTGACCGCATTACCAACTGGTTCAGTGACAAGATGGGAGAAGCGGCTAACAACTCATATTTTGACGTGTGTGCTGTGCTCAACAAGTTGAACTTGTCGCCACGCTGGATTGTCTTTTTTACTGGAGCGATATTTGTCGTGCCCGTTGTGGGTCCCGTTAAAGGAGCAGGTATCATTTTAGTTTGTTTGATTGCGATGGGTCCTACGTGCACTTCCGCACTTCGACCTATGGATGGAAGCACTGCTCGATTGCCGCGTTTTGTGGCTGAGGCCCACCTTGAGACGGACGAACCGAACGAGTGGTTGAAAGATTTGAAGGAAGGGGTAGATTATTTTACGGGCCGGATTAGAACCGTGGCCCTAATTTGCATTTTCTTGTTTTTGTTTGTTGTTGCTGGTCCAGTCCCAGCCGCTGTTATGTTGGTTGTGTTGTTGGTTATGCATGCAGCGGCGCCCGCCAGTGCTTTTTCTGTAGAACTTAAACCAAACGTTGCATTGCAAATCAACAATGGTCTCGTGCAGTTTTCAGGCGTTGAACCCGACTGGAAACCAATGGAAGAGACAATTTTCTGCTCTCTGTAAGCGTTCTCTCTGAGCCACAATGTCCAAATAGATTATGTATTTCATATAGTATGCATTTTGACACATGGTGATCTCCAGGCAAGATTATCTGATGCTTCGCATGATCTTCGATCTTCGCGGCCTGAGTCCTGCCTCCTACAACAAGTACTCCACGATTTGACAACATCGGATCTAATCGCTCCAATATACTTGTTTCATCCGAATTCAAAGACTTCTGGGCGTAAATAACAATCCATTTCTCGGAGTTTTTTAGTTCATCTACTGACAAAAAGCCATGACTAAAAGGTTTCTTACGCAGAAAGGCTCGAAATCTTAGCATCCAGGCTATAGCTCTTTTCATTCGGTGCCAAGAAGAAAAATGGGTTAATAACTTGCCAGTATGATCTTCTTCTGTCTTGATTGCATACACAACAGGATCTCTTCTTGTTTCCACAATGCATGACAGCTCTGCGCATTTCAGTGCAGGTTGTCTCGGCCACTTATCACTCGTTGAATGCAGAAATGACGGTCCATTTAACCACCTGCTGTTATTTAAAAGCTCTGTCGCTGTGAGTCCTCTAGAGGCATCATCTGCTGGATTCTCGCAACTGGGGACGTAATTCCATTGAGTTTGCACCGTGTTCTCCGAGATCTTGGCTACTCGATTTGCCACATATGTCTGAAAACGTTTCTCGCTGTTCTGTAAATACCACAGTACAATGGTGCTATCCGTCCAGAAAACAGATTCACGAAGAGGAACATCGAGTTCTGATCTTAAACAATTGTCCAATCGGACTGCCTCGACTGCACCAGCCAGTTCTAGGCGCGGGATAGTTGCACCCTTTATTGGTGCCAGCCTGGCCTTGGCCAAAACCAGCCTGACAGAACAAACGTGTGCATCATGTTCGGTACGTATATACGAAACGGCACCGTAACCGTATTCTGACGCGTCACAAAAGTGGTGAAGCTGGTAAGTTACTGCAGGCTCATCACTTGCATTAACACACCTGGGCACTCTGTAGGAGGCAACAACAGTAAAATCATTCGTCCACTTCAACCATTGCTCCATTATGTCCTCTGGTAATTGGCTATCCCAACCTACATCCAGACGACACAGTTCCTGAAACATCCTTCTTGCTGGCAGCACAAAGGGACTGACAAATCCGAGAGGGTCGTATACAGTACTCAAAGTGCTAAGTAGTCCTCTTTTGGTGTACGGCTTCTCTTGAATTTGAACGTCAAATTTGAAAACGTCCAGTTCGACATCCCAAAGCATACCGAGGGCTCGTTGTACCGAGAGTTTCTCTAAACTCACATTAAGCGATTGATAACAACTTCCCCGTCTCTCTTCTGGTATACCTTTCATAAATTCAGCAGAATTAGAGACAAACTTTGTGAGCTTGAATCCTCGAAACGACAGTATTTCCATGAGCTGCTTGGCCACCTCAACAGCCGCATACGCAGACTTCTCTGTCTTTAAGCAATCATCGACATAGAAATTTCTCAAAATAGTGCTTAGTACACTGGGGGGATATTCACTAACAAACTCGCGAGCTACTTCTTGAAGTGCGTAGGCCGCACAGCTAGGGCTCCAATTCCCTCCGAATAGGTGTGACGTCATCCGGTATTCTTTCAACTCTCCATTGGTATCGTCGCCTTCGAACCACAAAAACCTCAACACATCTCGGTCTTTCAAATTGACTTTAACTTGATGGAACATTGCTTCAATATCAGCTACGAACGCGATCGGACCTTGTCGGAATCGCAATAAGACACCAATCAACTTGTTAGACAACTCAGGACCCTGATGTACACAGTCATTCAGAGACACCCCCTTGTACTTGGCCGCACAATCAAAAACGACACGCATCTTACCCGGTTTTCTAGGATTTACCACCGAATGATGAGGCAAGTACCAAACCTTGCCGTCTGATCGATTCAAATCACTAATTGGCACTTCTTCGGCATAACCCTTTTCAGTTAGCTTCTGTATTTCCTTGGAATAACTATCTTTGAATGTGTGGTCCTTGATCAGACGCTTCTTTAGCGACTGCAAGCGGGTCACTGCCAGTGTACGATTATCTGGCAAACAAAGGCTGCCGGCCTTGAATGGAATATTCAAAGTGTAGTGGACACCATCCAATGCTATATTTTTGCTCCACAACTCCATCACCTTCATATCGTCCTGGGACATTCCGGTCTTTTCGCAGTGCGCATCTTCCAGATCCCACATACGAGCCAAGTTGTTCGAAACATGCCCACCATGAACAAAATACGATGATCTCATAGTAATTCCAGCATCTACAGGACCATGGATGGCCCATCCGAGAGGAGTCTTCATTGCATACGGCTCACCTGGCCTCCCTCTTCGAATTTCTGTAGGTATAAACAGATCGGAACAATCTTGACCAATCAAAAGGTGTACTTGTCCAACGTCCAGTTTCGGAATACTAATATCACTCAAATGTCGCCACTTGTTAACCTCGATATCGCAGGCTAAACCTGAGAGATCAATATTTAACGACGGCCTCACCGTGACCTCTGAAATGAGAGAACAGTTTGTATCCTTCACGTCTGATAGAACCAGCTTTGTCGATTTCGACTCAATTATCATCTTCCTCTGGGTTATAGTCGTCAACTCAATTGCACGAGATTTTCCTTCGGCACAAACGTCTTGGAAAAGGGTTTCGGTACAGTAAGATGAATTTGAACCTGAGTCAAGGAGTGCATAAGTATCAACATGATTGTCAGATCCGGGACATCTGACCCTCACAGGGACAATGGGCAGCGCCAGTTTTTGACCCTGACTACATGTGAAATGACTGGTTCTGGATTTGACATTAGTTTCACGATTCATAGGTAAATGTAGAAAACTGCTATGTGCCTTTCCACAGCCGTCAACGGTACAAGAATATTTCCTCGTGCAATTACTGCCTATATGATCACGTTTAAAGCAGATGGCACATAGACCCTCCGACTTCACGAGATTCCAACGTTCCTTGATAGACAGCGACTTGAAGCGTGGACAACGCAAAATGTAATGTCGCTGGTCACAACAAGGACACTTAAACTCACTGCTGTCCTGATGTAATATATGGGCATGCGGACCACTGCACACACTGCATTTATACTGTGATGGGCATTTACTGAAAACGTGTCCTCCTTTTAGACATATAAAACACAGTCTCTTTTCCATCACAATACGCTGCCGTTCCTTAACATTCATTTTGAGAAGACCAGGACAAGATATAGTCTCATGACTTCCGCAACAGACACAACATAAATCGCTTGATTTGAACGATAACTCATGTTCACCATCAGCTTGAGTAAACAGACTCACATGACCTCGTCTATTTCTTTCCGACCGTTCCTGCGGTGTCCTCTTTACAGCTTGCAACGACGTTATTGGGTCACATGCCAGGCGTGCCTCTTTCTGAATGAATTCACAAAAAACATGAAACGGTGGATACATAAACACTGAAGACCGTTTTCCGGCTCTCCAACTGTCCACTTCTAATGCCCACTTCTGCACGATAGAGTCTGGCAGCTTTCTCAGCAGCCGCTGGCTTTCTCTCGGATCATCAAGATAGCCAAGCGCGGGAACTGCTTCCGACAAGCTGAGACAATACTGCAAAAAATCAGAGAACCTCGCTATAGCTCTACCATCATGCTCATCAATAACAGGCCACTTGTACAGTTTCTCCCTGAATGCATCAAATGTGGTCGCTTCATCACCATATCTCTCTACGAGGAGTGCCTTCGCTCGTCTGAACGACTCACCAGTCCTCACGGTTAAAAACCCTCTGATAATTTCCTTTGCTTCTCCTTCTGTATATTTCTGCAGATAATACAGGCAATCAGCACCACTCACCTGTGACTCAACACAAGACTCAAATGACCGCAACCATAGCGGAAATTGAAGCCTGTCTCCATGGAATACATCTGGCTCCGGAGGAGGAAGAGACACTCTACTGTGTCGTTCTGAAAGCAAATCAGCAAGTCGGTGAAGAGAGCTCGCTACAGCATCCCCACGTGAATCATTGTTTGGAGAGGGAGAACTTTGCTTCAGTATCTCACCGGATCTCAAGGGAATGTCACCAACAATTTCCGGCTTTAACACTTTACTGGAACCATCACACTGCGGAGATCCTAGCGGTATATTCATTGGTATATCCGGCTTGGGCTCCTCGACAGACTCTAACACCTGTAATTCAGCCATAGTAGCCTGCATCTCTTTCTCACAGCGCAAGTCCTCTAGTTCCATATTCTGTCGCTGAATCTCAATCAATTTCTCATACTCTCTACGTTTATATTCTCTTTCGGTTCTTATTCTGGCGATCTTCGCAAGTCTCTCCAAACGCGCATTACTCGAGGCTACACTTGGACATTCCGACCCACATACTTGGGACCTAATCTCAATCAAATGATCCTCATCTGACCCCTTGGATTCATCTGGTTCAGCCATACTTAAGCGTAAAGTGGAACAATTCACAAAAAACGATGTAGCGCGTGGTTATATGACTAAGCTAGCCTTGGGCACACCGATAGAAAATATAACAATCAAAATACATAACATAATTCAATCAAATTCAAATGAAAAAACGAAAAATTCAACTCATGTCTTCCCGATGAAGCTGTCCAGAAAGTGTACGAAGACGAGTCGACAGCAGCCAAAGTTTGAACTTTCCGAAGCTCTTTGCAGCTGCAAAAGATTGTCTCAGTTTTTTGTCCTGAGCTAGACGCACTTTATCTCCTCCCTTTTCGATCGCGTATTAAGAATACAACAATGAAAAACGGAGGAGATAAAGTGCGTCTAGCTCAGGACAAAAAACTGAGACAATCTTTTGCAGCTGCAAAGAGCTTCGGTCTGTCCACACGTGACACTCCTGAAGGTATGCAGTTTGAACCAGCCGTCGAAGTCGATCGCGACTGGGATGCGTGGTACTGGAATGCGGTAGGAACCTGCTTCCTTATCAATCTGAACCAGTCAATCTGTCGGTCTTTCAAATACACCGACAGGAAATCAGCCAAGCCTAAGTATGTTGCCGGCTTGAAATGGAAAACCTTGGATTCGGGAAAAGAAAGAAAGAAGAAGGAGAAGGTTCGGAAGGCCCGCAAACATCAATCTATGTTGGCTCAGCATAAGATCGATCGATTGGAAAAAGAACGCAGCAAGGAAAACCTGCAAGAAAAAGCCGGTTTTTGGTGGCTGGCAGGATTGCCAGAATGGATGGACGTCCGGAAATTGTTCAGTATGCCCAAAAAGCGATACCATAAGGTACGCATGATGGCGGCTAAAAGAGTTGTTGGAAAAGTTCTTGATGCCGCTACTTGGAACGCTCAAGAGGCTGGGATTGTGAAAGATCCTCGTCTACCCAAGCCGATTGCAGTGTCCGGCAAGGATTGGATACATGGTCAAGACATCGGAGTGGCTAGGGAAGCAGTACGCCAACTGCTTAAACCAAAAGTCAAGAAGGAGCACAGATTCGTTTCGACCTGGGCACCTTGGAAAGACGTACAACAACCAGAATGTAGCTTGGAACTCAAACATGATGAGATCGAGCGAAAACCCGCCCCGGTGCGACGACGAGTAGCCAGATTCGCTGAGTTTGACATCACTCGTCCTTGGGCAATGAGGAAAAACCAGCGGGATTCTTTTGAGCGTGCCAGGATTAGGCACAACAGAATCACTCTTGTTCAGAAAATCGGACTGGTTTTTGCTTTGTCGGCAATGTGCATTCGGAACTGTAATGCAACTGGACATTGGCGGATCGATCCCATGTCCGACAACACGGACTGGGATTGTCGCAATGTGGCAATCAGAGGTGATTGTAGGTCGACTTTCACGTTTGCGGCGGATTATCGATCCTTGATGTTGATTGAACCATCGAGTGAAGGTTGCACCAATTGGGCAACACTTCGGGAATGGGAATGTGCTGTTTCCTGTGGTTGCGTGGCCGCTCCTTTTGATCGAACATTTTGGGAGAAAGTAAGAAATTACGGCCAATTGTGTTCTAGAGAAGGTGGTTATATTCACGCACGATTGGAGCTTGGAACACAGGAAGGAAAATACAATGTGACATGTTCTACAGTGGAAGCGGCCACAAATCGACATAGACCTCTGTCTAGAAATAGACGGTCCGTAGATGGACGGTCTATTGACCGCATTACCAACTGGTTCAGTGACAAGATGGGAGAAGCGGCTAACAACTCATATTTTGACGTGTGTGCTGTGCTCAACAAGTTGAACTTGTCGCCACGCTGGATTGTCTTTTTTACTGGAGCGATATTTGTCGTGCCCGTTGTGGGTCCCGTTAAAGGAGCAGGTATCATTTTAGTTTGTTTGATTGCGATGGGTCCTACGTGCACTTCCGCACTTCGACCTATGGATGGAAGCACTGCTCGATTGCCGCGTTTTGTGGCTGAGGCCCACCTTGAGACGGACGAACCGAACGAGTGGTTGAAAGATTTGAAGGAAGGGGTAGATTATTTTACGGGCCGGATTAGAACCGTGGCCCTAATTTGCATTTTCTTGTTTTTGTTTGTTGTTGCTGGTCCAGTCCCAGCCGCTGTTATGTTGGTTGTGTTGTTGGTTATGCATGCAGCGGCGCCCGCCAGTGCTTTTTCTGTAGAACTTAAACCAAACGTTGCATTGCAAATCAACAATGGTCTCGTGCAGTTTTCAGGCGTTGAACCCGACTGGAAACCAATGGAAGAGACAATTTTCTGCTCTCTGTAAGCGTTCTCTCTGAGCCACAATGTCCAAATAGATTATGTATTTCATATAGTATGCATTTTGACACATGGTGATCTCCAGGCAAGATTATCTGATGCTTCGCATGATCTTCGATCTTCGCGGCCTGAGTCCTGCCTCCTACAACAAGTACTCCACGATTTGACAACATCGGATCTAATCGCTCCAATATACTTGTTTCATCCGAATTCAAAGACTTCTGGGCGTAAATAACAATCCATTTCTCGGAGTTTTTTAGTTCATCTACTGACAAAAAGCCATGACTAAAAGGTTTCTTACGCAGAAAGGCTCGAAATCTTAGCATCCAGGCTATAGCTCTTTTCATTCGGTGCCAAGAAGAAAAATGGGTTAATAACTTGCCAGTATGATCTTCTTCTGTCTTGATTGCATACACAACAGGATCTCTTCTTGTTTCCACAATGCATGACAGCTCTGCGCATTTCAGTGCAGGTTGTCTCGGCCACTTATCACTCGTTGAATGCAGAAATGACGGTCCATTTAACCACCTGCTGTTATTTAAAAGCTCTGTCGCTGTGAGTCCTCTAGAGGCATCATCTGCTGGATTCTCGCAACTGGGGACGTAATTCCATTGAGTTTGCACCGTGTTCTCCGAGATCTTGGCTACTCGATTTGCCACATATGTCTGAAAACGTTTCTCGCTGTTCTGTAAATACCACAGTACAATGGTGCTATCCGTCCAGAAAACAGATTCACGAAGAGGAACATCGAGTTCTGATCTTAAACAATTGTCCAATCGGACTGCCTCGACTGCACCAGCCAGTTCTAGGCGCGGGATAGTTGCACCCTTTATTGGTGCCAGCCTGGCCTTGGCCAAAACCAGCCTGACAGAACAAACGTGTGCATCATGTTCGGTACGTATATACGAAACGGCACCGTAACCGTATTCTGACGCGTCACAAAAGTGGTGAAGCTGGTAAGTTACTGCAGGCTCATCACTTGCATTAACACACCTGGGCACTCTGTAGGAGGCAACAACAGTAAAATCATTCGTCCACTTCAACCATTGCTCCATTATGTCCTCTGGTAATTGGCTATCCCAACCTACATCCAGACGACACAGTTCCTGAAACATCCTTCTTGCTGGCAGCACAAAGGGACTGACAAATCCGAGAGGGTCGTATACAGTACTCAAAGTGCTAAGTAGTCCTCTTTTGGTGTACGGCTTCTCTTGAATTTGAACGTCAAATTTGAAAACGTCCAGTTCGACATCCCAAAGCATACCGAGGGCTCGTTGTACCGAGAGTTTCTCTAAACTCACATTAAGCGATTGATAACAACTTCCCCGTCTCTCTTCTGGTATACCTTTCATAAATTCAGCAGAATTAGAGACAAACTTTGTGAGCTTGAATCCTCGAAACGACAGTATTTCCATGAGCTGCTTGGCCACCTCAACAGCCGCATACGCAGACTTCTCTGTCTTTAAGCAATCATCGACATAGAAATTTCTCAAAATAGTGCTTAGTACACTGGGGGGATATTCACTAACAAACTCGCGAGCTACTTCTTGAAGTGCGTAGGCCGCACAGCTAGGGCTCCAATTCCCTCCGAATAGGTGTGACGTCATCCGGTATTCTTTCAACTCTCCATTGGTATCGTCGCCTTCGAACCACAAAAACCTCAACACATCTCGGTCTTTCAAATTGACTTTAACTTGATGGAACATTGCTTCAATATCAGCTACGAACGCGATCGGACCTTGTCGGAATCGCAATAAGACACCAATCAACTTGTTAGACAACTCAGGACCCTGATGTACACAGTCATTCAGAGACACCCCCTTGTACTTGGCCGCACAATCAAAAACGACACGCATCTTACCCGGTTTTCTAGGATTTACCACCGAATGATGAGGCAAGTACCAAACCTTGCCGTCTGATCGATTCAAATCACTAATTGGCACTTCTTCGGCATAACCCTTTTCAGTTAGCTTCTGTATTTCCTTGGAATAACTATCTTTGAATGTGTGGTCCTTGATCAGACGCTTCTTTAGCGACTGCAAGCGGGTCACTGCCAGTGTACGATTATCTGGCAAACAAAGGCTGCCGGCCTTGAATGGAATATTCAAAGTGTAGTGGACACCATCCAATGCTATATTTTTGCTCCACAACTCCATCACCTTCATATCGTCCTGGGACATTCCGGTCTTTTCGCAGTGCGCATCTTCCAGATCCCACATACGAGCCAAGTTGTTCGAAACATGCCCACCATGAACAAAATACGATGATCTCATAGTAATTCCAGCATCTACAGGACCATGGATGGCCCATCCGAGAGGAGTCTTCATTGCATACGGCTCACCTGGCCTCCCTCTTCGAATTTCTGTAGGTATAAACAGATCGGAACAATCTTGACCAATCAAAAGGTGTACTTGTCCAACGTCCAGTTTCGGAATACTAATATCACTCAAATGTCGCCACTTGTTAACCTCGATATCGCAGGCTAAACCTGAGAGATCAATATTTAACGACGGCCTCACCGTGACCTCTGAAATGAGAGAACAGTTTGTATCCTTCACGTCTGATAGAACCAGCTTTGTCGATTTCGACTCAATTATCATCTTCCTCTGGGTTATAGTCGTCAACTCAATTGCACGAGATTTTCCTTCGGCACAAACGTCTTGGAAAAGGGTTTCGGTACAGTAAGATGAATTTGAACCTGAGTCAAGGAGTGCATAAGTATCAACATGATTGTCAGATCCGGGACATCTGACCCTCACAGGGACAATGGGCAGCGCCAGTTTTTGACCCTGACTACATGTGAAATGACTGGTTCTGGATTTGACATTAGTTTCACGATTCATAGGTAAATGTAGAAAACTGCTATGTGCCTTTCCACAGCCGTCAACGGTACAAGAATATTTCCTCGTGCAATTACTGCCTATATGATCACGTTTAAAGCAGATGGCACATAGACCCTCCGACTTCACGAGATTCCAACGTTCCTTGATAGACAGCGACTTGAAGCGTGGACAACGCAAAATGTAATGTCGCTGGTCACAACAAGGACACTTAAACTCACTGCTGTCCTGATGTAATATATGGGCATGCGGACCACTGCACACACTGCATTTATACTGTGATGGGCATTTACTGAAAACATGTCCTCCTTTTAGACATATAAAACACAGTCTCTTTTCCATCACAATACGCTGCCGTTCCTTAACATTCATTTTGAGAAGACCAGGACAAGATATAGTCTCATGACTTCCGCAACAGACACAACATAAATCGCTTGATTTGAACGATAACTCATGTTCACCATCAGCTTGAGTAAACAGACTCACATGACCTCGTCTATTTCTTTCCGACCGTTCCTGCGGTGTCCTCTTTACAGCTTGCAACGACGTTATTGGGTCACATGCCAGGCGTGCCTCTTTCTGAATGAATTCACAAAAAACATGAAACGGTGGATACATAAACACTGAAGACCGTTTTCCGGCTCTCCAACTGTCCACTTCTAATGCCCACTTCTGCACGATAGAGTCTGGCAGCTTTCTCAGCAGCCGCTGGCTTTCTCTCGGATCATCAAGATAGCCAAGCGCGGGAACTGCTTCCGACAAGCTGAGACAATACTGCAAAAAATCAGAGAACCTCGCTATAGCTCTACCATCATGCTCATCAATAACAGGCCACTTGTACAGTTTCTCCCTGAATGCATCAAATGTGGTCGCTTCATCACCATATCTCTCTACGAGGAGTGCCTTCGCTCGTCTGAACGACTCACCAGTCCTCACGGTTAAAAACCCTCTGATAATTTCCTTTGCTTCTCCTTCTGTATATTTCTGCAGATAATACAGGCAATCAGCACCACTCACCTGTGACTCAACACAAGACTCAAATGACCGCAACCATAGCGGAAATTGAAGCCTGTCTCCATGGAATACATCTGGCTCCGGAGGAGGAAGAGACACTCTACTGTGTCGTTCTGAAAGCAAATCAGCAAGTCGGTGAAGAGAGCTCGCTACAGCATCCCCACGTGAATCATTGTTTGGAGAGGGAGAACTTTGCTTCAGTATCTCACCGGATCTCAAGGGAATGTCACCAACAATTTCCGGCTTTAACACTTTACTGGAACCATCACACTGCGGAGATCCTAGCGGTATATTCATTGGTATATCCGGCTTGGGCTCCTCGACAGACTCTAACACCTGTAATTCAGCCATAGTAGCCTGCATCTCTTTCTCACAGCGCAAGTCCTCTAGTTCCATATTCTGTCGCTGAATCTCAATCAATTTCTCATACTCTCTACGTTTATATTCTCTTTCGGTTCTTATTCTGGCGATCTTCGCAAGTCTCTCCAAACGCGCATTACTCGAGGCTACACTTGGACATTCCGACCCACATACTTGGGACCTAATCTCAATCAAATGATCCTCATCTGACCCCTTGGATTCATCTGGTTCAGCCATACTTAAGCGTAAAGTGGAACAATTCACAAAAAACGATGTAGCGCGTGGTTATATGACTAAGCTAGCCTTGGGCACACCGATAGAAAATATAACAATCAAAATACATAACATAATTCAATCAAATTCAAATGAAAAAACGAAAAATTCAACTCATGTCTTCCCGATGAAGCTGTCCAGAAAGTGTACGAAGACGAGTCGACAGCAGCCAAAGTTTGAACTTTCCGAAGCTCTTTGCAGCTGCAAAAGATTGTCTCAGTTTTTTGTCCTGAGCTAGACGCACTTTATCTCCTCCCTTTTCGATCGCGTATTAAGAATACAACAATGAAAAACGGAGGAGATAAAGTGCGTCTAGCTCAGGACAAAAAACTGAGACAATCTTTTGCAGCTGCAAAGAGCTTCGGTCTGTCCACACGTGACACTCCTGAAGGTATGCAGTTTGAACCAGCCGTCGAAGTCGATCGCGACTGGGATGCGTGGTACTGGAATGCGGTAGGAACCTGCTTCCTTATCAATCTGAACCAGTCAATCTGTCGGTCTTTCAAATACACCGACAGGAAATCAGCCAAGCCTAAGTATGTTGCCGGCTTGAAATGGAAAACCTTGGATTCGGGAAAAGAAAGAAAGAAGAAGGAGAAGGTTCGGAAGGCCCGCAAACATCAATCTATGTTGGCTCAGCATAAGATCGATCGATTGGAAAAAGAACGCAGCAAGGAAAACCTGCAAGAAAAAGCCGGTTTTTGGTGGCTGGCAGGATTGCCAGAATGGATGGACGTCCGGAAATTGTTCAGTATGCCCAAAAAGCGATACCATAAGGTACGCATGATGGCGGCTAAAAGAGTTGTTGGAAAAGTTCTTGATGCCGCTACTTGGAACGCTCAAGAGGCTGGGATTGTGAAAGATCCTCGTCTACCCAAGCCGATTGCAGTGTCCGGCAAGGATTGGATACATGGTCAAGACATCGGAGTGGCTAGGGAAGCAGTACGCCAACTGCTTAAACCAAAAGTCAAGAAGGAGCACAGATTCGTTTCGACCTGGGCACCTTGGAAAGACGTACAACAACCAGAATGTAGCTTGGAACTCAAACATGATGAGATCGAGCGAAAACCCGCCCCGGTGCGACGACGAGTAGCCAGATTCGCTGAGTTTGACATCACTCGTCCTTGGGCAATGAGGAAAAACCAGCGGGATTCTTTTGAGCGTGCCAGGATTAGGCACAACAGAATCACTCTTGTTCAGAAAATCGGACTGGTTTTTGCTTTGTCGGCAATGTGCATTCGGAACTGTAATGCAACTGGACATTGGCGGATCGATCCCATGTCCGACAACACGGACTGGGATTGTCGCAATGTGGCAATCAGAGGTGATTGTAGGTCGACTTTCACGTTTGCGGCGGATTATCGATCCTTGATGTTGATTGAACCATCGAGTGAAGGTTGCACCAATTGGGCAACACTTCGGGAATGGGAATGTGCTGTTTCCTGTGGTTGCGTGGCCGCTCCTTTTGATCGAACATTTTGGGAGAAAGTAAGAAATTACGGCCAATTGTGTTCTAGAGAAGGTGGTTATATTCACGCACGATTGGAGCTTGGAACACAGGAAGGAAAATACAATGTGACATGTTCTACAGTGGAAGCGGCCACAAATCGACATAGACCTCTGTCTAGAAATAGACGGTCCGTAGATGGACGGTCTATTGACCGCATTACCAACTGGTTCAGTGACAAGATGGGAGAAGCGGCTAACAACTCATATTTTGACGTGTGTGCTGTGCTCAACAAGTTGAACTTGTCGCCACGCTGGATTGTCTTTTTTACTGGAGCGATATTTGTCGTGCCCGTTGTGGGTCCCGTTAAAGGAGCAGGTATCATTTTAGTTTGTTTGATTGCGATGGGTCCTACGTGCACTTCCGCACTTCGACCTATGGATGGAAGCACTGCTCGATTGCCGCGTTTTGTGGCTGAGGCCCACCTTGAGACGGACGAACCGAACGAGTGGTTGAAAGATTTGAAGGAAGGGGTAGATTATTTTACGGGCCGGATTAGAACCGTGGCCCTAATTTGCATTTTCTTGTTTTTGTTTGTTGTTGCTGGTCCAGTCCCAGCCGCTGTTATGTTGGTTGTGTTGTTGGTTATGCATGCAGCGGCGCCCGCCAGTGCTTTTTCTGTAGAACTTAAACCAAACGTTGCATTGCAAATCAACAATGGTCTCGTGCAGTTTTCAGGCGTTGAACCCGACTGGAAACCAATGGAAGAGACAATTTTCTGCTCTCTGTAAGCGTTCTCTCTGAGCCACAATGTCCAAATAGATTATGTATTTCATATAGTATGCATTTTGACACATGGTGATCTCCAGGCAAGATTATCTGATGCTTCGCATGATCTTCGATCTTCGCGGCCTGAGTCCTGCCTCCTACAACAAGTACTCCACGATTTGACAACATCGGATCTAATCGCTCCAATATACTTGTTTCATCCGAATTCAAAGACTTCTGGGCGTAAATAACAATCCATTTCTCGGAGTTTTTTAGTTCATCTACTGACAAAAAGCCATGACTAAAAGGTTTCTTACGCAGAAAGGCTCGAAATCTTAGCATCCAGGCTATAGCTCTTTTCATTCGGTGCCAAGAAGAAAAATGGGTTAATAACTTGCCAGTATGATCTTCTTCTGTCTTGATTGCATACACAACAGGATCTCTTCTTGTTTCCACAATGCATGACAGCTCTGCGCATTTCAGTGCAGGTTGTCTCGGCCACTTATCACTCGTTGAATGCAGAAATGACGGTCCATTTAACCACCTGCTGTTATTTAAAAGCTCTGTCGCTGTGAGTCCTCTAGAGGCATCATCTGCTGGATTCTCGCAACTGGGGACGTAATTCCATTGAGTTTGCACCGTGTTCTCCGAGATCTTGGCTACTCGATTTGCCACATATGTCTGAAAACGTTTCTCGCTGTTCTGTAAATACCACAGTACAATGGTGCTATCCGTCCAGAAAACAGATTCACGAAGAGGAACATCGAGTTCTGATCTTAAACAATTGTCCAATCGGACTGCCTCGACTGCACCAGCCAGTTCTAGGCGCGGGATAGTTGCACCCTTTATTGGTGCCAGCCTGGCCTTGGCCAAAACCAGCCTGACAGAACAAACGTGTGCATCATGTTCGGTACGTATATACGAAACGGCACCGTAACCGTATTCTGACGCGTCACAAAAGTGGTGAAGCTGGTAAGTTACTGCAGGCTCATCACTTGCATTAACACACCTGGGCACTCTGTAGGAGGCAACAACAGTAAAATCATTCGTCCACTTCAACCATTGCTCCATTATGTCCTCTGGTAATTGGCTATCCCAACCTACATCCAGACGACACAGTTCCTGAAACATCCTTCTTGCTGGCAGCACAAAGGGACTGACAAATCCGAGAGGGTCGTATACAGTACTCAAAGTGCTAAGTAGTCCTCTTTTGGTGTACGGCTTCTCTTGAATTTGAACGTCAAATTTGAAAACGTCCAGTTCGACATCCCAAAGCATACCGAGGGCTCGTTGTACCGAGAGTTTCTCTAAACTCACATTAAGCGATTGATAACAACTTCCCCGTCTCTCTTCTGGTATACCTTTCATAAATTCAGCAGAATTAGAGACAAACTTTGTGAGCTTGAATCCTCGAAACGACAGTATTTCCATGAGCTGCTTGGCCACCTCAACAGCCGCATACGCAGACTTCTCTGTCTTTAAGCAATCATCGACATAGAAATTTCTCAAAATAGTGCTTAGTACACTGGGGGGATATTCACTAACAAACTCGCGAGCTACTTCTTGAAGTGCGTAGGCCGCACAGCTAGGGCTCCAATTCCCTCCGAATAGGTGTGACGTCATCCGGTATTCTTTCAACTCTCCATTGGTATCGTCGCCTTCGAACCACAAAAACCTCAACACATCTCGGTCTTTCAAATTGACTTTAACTTGATGGAACATTGCTTCAATATCAGCTACGAACGCGATCGGACCTTGTCGGAATCGCAATAAGACACCAATCAACTTGTTAGACAACTCAGGACCCTGATGTACACAGTCATTCAGAGACACCCCCTTGTACTTGGCCGCACAATCAAAAACGACACGCATCTTACCCGGTTTTCTAGGATTTACCACCGAATGATGAGGCAAGTACCAAACCTTGCCGTCTGATCGATTCAAATCACTAATTGGCACTTCTTCGGCATAACCCTTTTCAGTTAGCTTCTGTATTTCCTTGGAATAACTATCTTTGAATGTGTGGTCCTTGATCAGACGCTTCTTTAGCGACTGCAAGCGGGTCACTGCCAGTGTACGATTATCTGGCAAACAAAGGCTGCCGGCCTTGAATGGAATATTCAAAGTGTAGTGGACACCATCCAATGCTATATTTTTGCTCCACAACTCCATCACCTTCATATCGTCCTGGGACATTCCGGTCTTTTCGCAGTGCGCATCTTCCAGATCCCACATACGAGCCAAGTTGTTCGAAACATGCCCACCATGAACAAAATACGATGATCTCATAGTAATTCCAGCATCTACAGGACCATGGATGGCCCATCCGAGAGGAGTCTTCATTGCATACGGCTCACCTGGCCTCCCTCTTCGAATTTCTGTAGGTATAAACAGATCGGAACAATCTTGACCAATCAAAAGGTGTACTTGTCCAACGTCCAGTTTCGGAATACTAATATCACTCAAATGTCGCCACTTGTTAACCTCGATATCGCAGGCTAAACCTGAGAGATCAATATTTAACGACGGCCTCACCGTGACCTCTGAAATGAGAGAACAGTTTGTATCCTTCACGTCTGATAGAACCAGCTTTGTCGATTTCGACTCAATTATCATCTTCCTCTGGGTTATAGTCGTCAACTCAATTGCACGAGATTTTCCTTCGGCACAAACGTCTTGGAAAAGGGTTTCGGTACAGTAAGATGAATTTGAACCTGAGTCAAGGAGTGCATAAGTATCAACATGATTGTCAGATCCGGGACATCTGACCCTCACAGGGACAATGGGCAGCGCCAGTTTTTGACCCTGACTACATGTGAAATGACTGGTTCTGGATTTGACATTAGTTTCACGATTCATAGGTAAATGTAGAAAACTGCTATGTGCCTTTCCACAGCCGTCAACGGTACAAGAATATTTCCTCGTGCAATTACTGCCTATATGATCACGTTTAAAGCAGATGGCACATAGACCCTCCGACTTCACGAGATTCCAACGTTCCTTGATAGACAGCGACTTGAAGCGTGGACAACGCAAAATGTAATGTCGCTGGTCACAACAAGGACACTTAAACTCACTGCTGTCCTGATGTAATATATGGGCATGCGGACCACTGCACACACTGCATTTATACTGTGATGGGCATTTACTGAAAACGTGTCCTCCTTTTAGACATATAAAACACAGTCTCTTTTCCATCACAATACGCTGCCGTTCCTTAACATTCATTTTGAGAAGACCAGGACAAGATATAGTCTCATGACTTCCGCAACAGACACAACATAAATCGCTTGATTTGAACGATAACTCATGTTCACCATCAGCTTGAGTAAACAGACTCACATGACCTCGTCTATTTCTTTCCGACCGTTCCTGCGGTGTCCTCTTTACAGCTTGCAACGACGTTATTGGGTCACATGCCAGGCGTGCCTCTTTCTGAATGAATTCACAAAAAACATGAAACGGTGGATACATAAACACTGAAGACCGTTTTCCGGCTCTCCAACTGTCCACTTCTAATGCCCACTTCTGCACGATAGAGTCTGGCAGCTTTCTCAGCAGCCGCTGGCTTTCTCTCGGATCATCAAGATAGCCAAGCGCGGGAACTGCTTCCGACAAGCTGAGACAATACTGCAAAAAATCAGAGAACCTCGCTATAGCTCTACCATCATGCTCATCAATAACAGGCCACTTGTACAGTTTCTCCCTGAATGCATCAAATGTGGTCGCTTCATCACCATATCTCTCTACGAGGAGTGCCTTCGCTCGTCTGAACGACTCACCAGTCCTCACGGTTAAAAACCCTCTGATAATTTCCTTTGCTTCTCCTTCTGTATATTTCTGCAGATAATACAGGCAATCAGCACCACTCACCTGTGACTCAACACAAGACTCAAATGACCGCAACCATAGCGGAAATTGAAGCCTGTCTCCATGGAATACATCTGGCTCCGGAGGAGGAAGAGACACTCTACTGTGTCGTTCTGAAAGCAAATCAGCAAGTCGGTGAAGAGAGCTCGCTACAGCATCCCCACGTGAATCATTGTTTGGAGAGGGAGAACTTTGCTTCAGTATCTCACCGGATCTCAAGGGAATGTCACCAACAATTTCCGGCTTTAACACTTTACTGGAACCATCACACTGCGGAGATCCTAGCGGTATATTCATTGGTATATCCGGCTTGGGCTCCTCGACAGACTCTAACACCTGTAATTCAGCCATAGTAGCCTGCATCTCTTTCTCACAGCGCAAGTCCTCTAGTTCCATATTCTGTCGCTGAATCTCAATCAATTTCTCATACTCTCTACGTTTATATTCTCTTTCGGTTCTTATTCTGGCGATCTTCGCAAGTCTCTCCAAACGCGCATTACTCGAGGCTACACTTGGACATTCCGACCCACATACTTGGGACCTAATCTCAATCGAATGATCCTCATCTGACCCCTTGGATTCATCTGGTTCAGCCATACTTAAGCGTAAAGTGGAACAATTCACAAAAAACGATGTAGCGCGTGGTTATATGACTAAGCTAGCCTTGGGCACACCGATAGAAAATATAACAATCAAAATACATAACATAATTCAATCAAATTCAAATGAAAAAACGAAAAATTCAACTCATGTCTTCCCGATGAAGCTGTCCAGAAAGTGTACGAAGACGAGTCGACAGCAGCCAAAGTTTGAACTTTCCGAAGCTCTTTGCAGCTGCAAAAGATTGTCTCAGTTTTTTGTCCTGAGCTAGACGCACTTTATCTCCTCCCTTTTCGATCGCGTATTAAGAATACAACAATGAAAAACGGAGGAGATAAAGTGCGTCTAGCTCAGGACAAAAAACTGAGACAATCTTTTGCAGCTGCAAAGAGCTTCGGTCTGTCCACACGTGACACTCCTGAAGGTATGCAGTTTGAACCAGCCGTCGAAGTCGATCGCGACTGGGATGCGTGGTACTGGAATGCGGTAGGAACCTGCTTCCTTATCAATCTGAACCAGTCAATCTGTCGGTCTTTCAAATACACCGACAGGAAATCAGCCAAGCCTAAGTATGTTGCCGGCTTGAAATGGAAAACCTTGGATTCGGGAAAAGAAAGAAAGAAGAAGGAGAAGGTTCGGAAGGCCCGCAAACATCAATCTATGTTGGCTCAGCATAAGATCGATCGATTGGAAAAAGAACGCAGCAAGGAAAACCTGCAAGAAAAAGCCGGTTTTTGGTGGCTGGCAGGATTGCCAGAATGGATGGACGTCCGGAAATTGTTCAGTATGCCCAAAAAGCGATACCATAAGGTACGCATGATGGCGGCTAAAAGAGTTGTTGGAAAAGTTCTTGATGCCGCTACTTGGAACGCTCAAGAGGCTGGGATTGTGAAAGATCCTCGTCTACCCAAGCCGATTGCAGTGTCCGGCAAGGATTGGATACATGGTCAAGACATCGGAGTGGCTAGGGAAGCAGTACGCCAACTGCTTAAACCAAAAGTCAAGAAGGAGCACAGATTCGTTTCGACCTGGGCACCTTGGAAAGACGTACAACAACCAGAATGTAGCTTGGAACTCAAACATGATGAGATCGAGCGAAAACCCGCCCCGGTGCGACGACGAGTAGCCAGATTCGCTGAGTTTGACATCACTCGTCCTTGGGCAATGAGGAAAAACCAGCGGGATTCTTTTGAGCGTGCCAGGATTAGGCACAACAGAATCACTCTTGTTCAGAAAATCGGACTGGTTTTTGCTTTGTCGGCAATGTGCATTCGGAACTGTAATGCAACTGGACATTGGCGGATCGATCCCATGTCCGACAACACGGACTGGGATTGTCGCAATGTGGCAATCAGAGGTGATTGTAGGTCGACTTTCACGTTTGCGGCGGATTATCGATCCTTGATGTTGATTGAACCATCGAGTGAAGGTTGCACCAATTGGGCAACACTTCGGGAATGGGAATGTGCTGTTTCCTGTGGTTGCGTGGCCGCTCCTTTTGATCGAACATTTTGGGAGAAAGTAAGAAATTACGGCCAATTGTGTTCTAGAGAAGGTGGTTATATTCACGCACGATTGGAGCTTGGAACACAGGAAGGAAAATACAATGTGACATGTTCTACAGTGGAAGCGGCCACAAATCGACATAGACCTCTGTCTAGAAATAGACGGTCCGTAGATGGACGGTCTATTGACCGCATTACCAACTGGTTCAGTGACAAGATGGGAGAAGCGGCTAACAACTCATATTTTGACGTGTGTGCTGTGCTCAACAAGTTGAACTTGTCGCCACGCTGGATTGTCTTTTTTACTGGAGCGATATTTGTCGTGCCCGTTGTGGGTCCCGTTAAAGGAGCAGGTATCATTTTAGTTTGTTTGATTGCGATGGGTCCTACGTGCACTTCCGCACTTCGACCTATGGATGGAAGCACTGCTCGATTGCCGCGTTTTGTGGCTGAGGCCCACCTTGAGACGGACGAACCGAACGAGTGGTTGAAAGATTTGAAGGAAGGGGTAGATTATTTTACGGGCCGGATTAGAACCGTGGCCCTAATTTGCATTTTCTTGTTTTTGTTTGTTGTTGCTGGTCCAGTCCCAGCCGCTGTTATGTTGGTTGTGTTGTTGGTTATGCATGCAGCGGCGCCCGCCAGTGCTTTTTCTGTAGAACTTAAACCAAACGTTGCATTGCAAATCAACAATGGTCTCGTGCAGTTTTCAGGCGTTGAACCCGACTGGAAACCAATGGAAGAGACAATTTTCTGCTCTCTGTAAGCGTTCTCTCTGAGCCACAATGTCCAAATAGATTATGTATTTCATATAGTATGCATTTTGACACATGGTGATCTCCAGGCAAGATTATCTGATGCTTCGCATGATCTTCGATCTTCGCGGCCTGAGTCCTGCCTCCTACAACAAGTACTCCACGATTTGACAACATCGGATCTAATCGCTCCAATATACTTGTTTCATCCGAATTCAAAGACTTCTGGGCGTAAATAACAATCCATTTCTCGGAGTTTTTTAGTTCATCTACTGACAAAAAGCCATGACTAAAAGGTTTCTTACGCAGAAAGGCTCGAAATCTTAGCATCCAGGCTATAGCTCTTTTCATTCGGTGCCAAGAAGAAAAATGGGTTAATAACTTGCCAGTATGATCTTCTTCTGTCTTGATTGCATACACAACAGGATCTCTTCTTGTTTCCACAATGCATGACAGCTCTGCGCATTTCAGTGCAGGTTGTCTCGGCCACTTATCACTCGTTGAATGCAGAAATGACGGTCCATTTAACCACCTGCTGTTATTTAAAAGCTCTGTCGCTGTGAGTCCTCTAGAGGCATCATCTGCTGGATTCTCGCAACTGGGGACGTAATTCCATTGAGTTTGCACCGTGTTCTCCGAGATCTTGGCTACTCGATTTGCCACATATGTCTGAAAACGTTTCTCGCTGTTCTGTAAATACCACAGTACAATGGTGCTATCCGTCCAGAAAACAGATTCACGAAGAGGAACATCGAGTTCTGATCTTAAACAATTGTCCAATCGGACTGCCTCGACTGCACCAGCCAGTTCTAGGCGCGGGATAGTTGCACCCTTTATTGGTGCCAGCCTGGCCTTGGCCAAAACCAGCCTGACAGAACAAACGTGTGCATCATGTTCGGTACGTATATACGAAACGGCACCGTAACCGTATTCTGACGCGTCACAAAAGTGGTGAAGCTGGTAAGTTACTGCAGGCTCATCACTTGCATTAACACACCTGGGCACTCTGTAGGAGGCAACAACAGTAAAATCATTCGTCCACTTCAACCATTGCTCCATTATGTCCTCTGGTAATTGGCTATCCCAACCTACATCCAGACGACACAGTTCCTGAAACATCCTTCTTGCTGGCAGCACAAAGGGACTGACAAATCCGAGAGGGTCGTATACAGTACTCAAAGTGCTAAGTAGTCCTCTTTTGGTGTACGGCTTCTCTTGAATTTGAACGTCAAATTTGAAAACGTCCAGTTCGACATCCCAAAGCATACCGAGGGCTCGTTGTACCGAGAGTTTCTCTAAACTCACATTAAGCGATTGATAACAACTTCCCCGTCTCTCTTCTGGTATACCTTTCATAAATTCAGCAGAATTAGAGACAAACTTTGTGAGCTTGAATCCTCGAAACGACAGTATTTCCATGAGCTGCTTGGCCACCTCAACAGCCGCATACGCAGACTTCTCTGTCTTTAAGCAATCATCGACATAGAAATTTCTCAAAATAGTGCTTAGTACACTGGGGGGATATTCACTAACAAACTCGCGAGCTACTTCTTGAAGTGCGTAGGCCGCACAGCTAGGGCTCCAATTCCCTCCGAATAGGTGTGACGTCATCCGGTATTCTTTCAACTCTCCATTGGTATCGTCGCCTTCGAACCACAAAAACCTCAACACATCTCGGTCTTTCAAATTGACTTTAACTTGATGGAACATTGCTTCAATATCAGCTACGAACGCGATCGGACCTTGTCGGAATCGCAATAAGACACCAATCAACTTGTTAGACAACTCAGGACCCTGATGTACACAGTCATTCAGAGACACCCCCTTGTACTTGGCCGCACAATCAAAAACGACACGCATCTTACCCGGTTTTCTAGGATTTACCACCGAATGATGAGGCAAGTACCAAACCTTGCCGTCTGATCGATTCAAATCACTAATTGGCACTTCTTCGGCATAACCCTTTTCAGTTAGCTTCTGTATTTCCTTGGAATAACTATCTTTGAATGTGTGGTCCTTGATCAGACGCTTCTTTAGCGACTGCAAGCGGGTCACTGCCAGTGTACGATTATCTGGCAAACAAAGGCTGCCGGCCTTGAATGGAATATTCAAAGTGTAGTGGACACCATCCAATGCTATATTTTTGCTCCACAACTCCATCACCTTCATATCGTCCTGGGACATTCCGGTCTTTTCGCAGTGCGCATCTTCCAGATCCCACATACGAGCCAAGTTGTTCGAAACATGCCCACCATGAACAAAATACGATGATCTCATAGTAATTCCAGCATCTACAGGACCATGGATGGCCCATCCGAGAGGAGTCTTCATTGCATACGGCTCACCTGGCCTCCCTCTTCGAATTTCTGTAGGTATAAACAGATCGGAACAATCTTGACCAATCAAAAGGTGTACTTGTCCAACGTCCAGTTTCGGAATACTAATATCACTCAAATGTCGCCACTTGTTAACCTCGATATCGCAGGCTAAACCTGAGAGATCAATATTTAACGACGGCCTCACCGTGACCTCTGAAATGAGAGAACAGTTTGTATCATTCACGTCTGATAGAACCAGCTTTGTCGATTTCGACTCAATTATCATCTTCCTCTGGGTTATAGTCGTCAACTCAATTGCACGAGATTTTCCTTCGGCACAAACGTCTTGGAAAAGGGTTTCGGTACAGTAAGATGAATTTGAACCTGAGTCAAGGAGTGCATAAGTATCAACATGATTGTCAGATCCGGGACATCTGACCCTCACAGGGACAATGGGCAGCGCCAGTTTTTGACCCTGACTACATGTGAAATGACTGGTTCTGGATTTGACATTAGTTTCACGATTCATAGGTAAATGTAGAAATCTGCTATGTGCCTTTCCACAGCCGTCAACGGTACAAGAATATTTCCTCGTGCAATTACTGCCTATATGATCACGTTTAAAGCAGATGGCACATAGACCCTCCGACTTCACGAGATTCCAACGTTCCTTGATAGACAGCGACTTGAAGCGTGGACAACGCAAAATGTAATGTCGCTGGTCACAACAAGGACACTTAAACTCACTGCTGTCCTGATGTAATATATGGGCATGCGGACCACTGCACACACTGCATTTATACTGTGATGGGCATTTACTGAAAACGTGTCCTCCTTTTAGACATATAAAACACAGTCTCTTTTCCATCACAATACGCTGCCGTTCCTTAACATTCATTTTGAGAAGACCAGGACAAGATATAGTCTCATGACTTCCGCAACAGACACAACATAAATCGCTTGATTTGAACGATAACTCATGTTCACCATCAGCTTGAGTAAACAGACTCACATGACCTCGTCTATTTCTTTCCGACCGTTCCTGCGGTGTCCTCTTTACAGCTTGCAACGACGTTATTGGGTCACATGCCAGGCGTGCCTCTTTCTGAATGAATTCACAAAAAACATGAAACGGTGGATACATAAACACTGAAGACCGTTTTCCGGCTCTCCAACTGTCCACTTCTAATGCCCACTTCTGCACGATAGAGTCTGGCAGCTTTCTCAGCAGCCGCTGGCTTTCTCTCGGATCATCAAGATAGCCAAGCGCGGGAACTGCTTCCGACAAGCTGAGACAATACTGCAAAAAATCAGAGAACCTCGCTATAGCTCTACCATCATGCTCATCAATAACAGGCCACTTGTACAGTTTCTCCCTGAATGCATCAAATGTGGTCGCTTCATCACCATATCTCTCTACGAGGAGTGCCTTCGCTCGTCTGAACGACTCACCAGTCCTCACGGTTAAAAACCCTCTGATAATTTCCTTTGCTTCTCCTTCTGTATATTTCTGCAGATAATACAGGCAATCAGCACCACTCACCTGTGACTCAACACAAGACTCAAATGACCGCAACCATAGCGGAAATTGAAGCCTGTCTCCATGGAATACATCTGGCTCCGGAGGAGGAAGAGACACTCTACTGTGTCGTTCTGAAAGCAAATCAGCAAGTCGGTGAAGAGAGCTCGCTACAGCATCCCCACGTGAATCATTGTTTGGAGAGGGAGAACTTTGCTTCAGTATCTCACCGGATCTCAAGGGAATGTCACCAACAATTTCCGGCTTTAACACTTTACTGGAACCATCACACTGCGGAGATCCTAGCGGTATATTCATTGGTATATCCGGCTTGGGCTCCTCGACAGACTCTAACACCTGTAATTCAGCCATAGTAGCCTGCATCTCTTTCTCACAGCGCAAGTCCTCTAGTTCCATATTCTGTCGCTGAATCTCAATCAATTTCTCATACTCTCTACGTTTATATTCTCTTTCGGTTCTTATTCTGGCGATCTTCGCAAGTCTCTCCAAACGCGCATTACTCGAGGCTACACTTGGACATTCCGACCCACATACTTGGGACCTAATCTCAATCAAATGATCCTCATCTGACCCCTTGGATTCATCTGGTTCAGCCATACTTAAGCGTAAAGTGGAACAATTCACAAAAAACGATGTAGCGCGTGGTTATATGACTAAGCTAGCCTTGGGCACACCGATAGAAAATATAACAATCAAAATACATAACATAATTCAATCAAATTCAAATGAAAAAACGAAAAATTCAACTCATGTCTTCCCGATGAAGCTGTCCAGAAAGTGTACGAAGACGAGTCGACAGCAGCCAAAGTTTGAACTTTCCGAAGCTCTTTGCAGCTGCAAAAGATTGTCTCAGTTTTTTGTCCTGAGCTAGACGCACTTTATCTCCTCCCTTTTCGATCGCGTATTAAGAATACAACAATGAAAAACGGAGGAGATAAAGTGCGTCTAGCTCAGGACAAAAAACTGAGACAATCTTTTGCAGCTGCAAAGAGCTTCGGTCTGTCCACACGTGACACTCCTGAAGGTATGCAGTTTGAACCAGCCGTCGAAGTCGATCGCGACTGGGATGCGTGGTACTGGAATGCGGTAGGAACCTGCTTCCTTATCAATCTGAACCAGTCAATCTGTCGGTCTTTCAAATACACCGACAGGAAATCAGCCAAGCCTAAGTATGTTGCCGGCTTGAAATGGAAAACCTTGGATTCGGGAAAAGAAAGAAAGAAGAAGGAGAAGGTTCGGAAGGCCCGCAAACATCAATCTATGTTGGCTCAGCATAAGATCGATCGATTGGAAAAAGAACGCAGCAAGGAAAACCTGCAAGAAAAAGCCGGTTTTTGGTGGCTGGCAGGATTGCCAGAATGGATGGACGTCCGGAAATTGTTCAGTATGCCCAAAAAGCGATACCATAAGGTACGCATGATGGCGGCTAAAAGAGTTGTTGGAAAAGTTCTTGATGCCGCTACTTGGAACGCTCAAGAGGCTGGGATTGTGAAAGATCCTCGTCTACCCAAGCCGATTGCAGTGTCCGGCAAGGATTGGATACATGGTCAAGACATCGGAGTGGCTAGGGAAGCAGTACGCCAACTGCTTAAACCAAAAGTCAAGAAGGAGCACAGATTCGTTTCGACCTGGGCACCTTGGAAAGACGTACAACAACCAGAATGTAGCTTGGAACTCAAACATGATGAGATCGAGCGAAAACCCGCCCCGGTGCGACGACGAGTAGCCAGATTCGCTGAGTTTGACATCACTCGTCCTTGGGCAATGAGGAAAAACCAGCGGGATTCTTTTGAGCGTGCCAGGATTAGGCACAACAGAATCACTCTTGTTCAGAAAATCGGACTGGTTTTTGCTTTGTCGGCAATGTGCATTCGGAACTGTAATGCAACTGGACATTGGCGGATCGATCCCATGTCCGACAACACGGACTGGGATTGTCGCAATGTGGCAATCAGAGGTGATTGTAGGTCGACTTTCACGTTTGCGGCGGATTATCGATCCTTGATGTTGATTGAACCATCGAGTGAAGGTTGCACCAATTGGGCAACACTTCGGGAATGGGAATGTGCTGTTTCCTGTGGTTGCGTGGCCGCTCCTTTTGATCGAACATTTTGGGAGAAAGTAAGAAATTACGGCCAATTGTGTTCTAGAGAAGGTGGTTATATTCACGCACGATTGGAGCTTGGAACACAGGAAGGAAAATACAATGTGACATGTTCTACAGTGGAAGCGGCCACAAATCGACATAGACCTCTGTCTAGAAATAGACGGTCCGTAGATGGACGGTCTATTGACCGCATTACCAACTGGTTCAGTGACAAGATGGGAGAAGCGGCTAACAACTCATATTTTGACGTGTGTGCTGTGCTCAACAAGTTGAACTTGTCGCCACGCTGGATTGTCTTTTTTACTGGAGCGATATTTGTCGTGCCCGTTGTGGGTCCCGTTAAAGGAGCAGGTATCATTTTAGTTTGTTTGATTGCGATGGGTCCTACGTGCACTTCCGCACTTCGACCTATGGATGGAAGCACTGCTCGATTGCCGCGTTTTGTGGCTGAGGCCCACCTTGAGACGGACGAACCGAACGAGTGGTTGAAAGATTTGAAGGAAGGGGTAGATTATTTTACGGGCCGGATTAGAACCGTGGCCCTAATTTGCATTTTCTTGTTTTTGTTTGTTGTTGCTGGTCCAGTCCCAGCCGCTGTTATGTTGGTTGTGTTGTTGGTTATGCATGCAGCGGCGCCCGCCAGTGCTTTTTCTGTAGAACTTAAACCAAACGTTGCATTGCAAATCAACAATGGTCTCGTGCAGTTTTCAGGCGTTGAACCCGACTGGAAACCAATGGAAGAGACAATTTTCTGCTCTCTGTAAGCGTTCTCTCTGAGCCACAATGTCCAAATAGATTATGTATTTCATATAGTATGCATTTTGACACATGGTGATCTCCAGGCAAGATTATCTGATGCTTCGCATGATCTTCGATCTTCGCGGCCTGAGTCCTGCCTCCTACAACAAGTACTCCACGATTTGACAACATCGGATCTAATCGCTCCAATATACTTGTTTCATCCGAATTCAAAGACTTCTGGGCGTAAATAACAATCCATTTCTCGGAGTTTTTTAGTTCATCTACTGACAAAAAGCCATGACTAAAAGGTTTCTTACGCAGAAAGGCTCGAAATCTTAGCATCCAGGCTATAGCTCTTTTCATTCGGTGCCAAGAAGAAAAATGGGTTAATAACTTGCCAGTATGATCTTCTTCTGTCTTGATTGCATACACAACAGGATCTCTTCTTGTTTCCACAATGCATGACAGCTCTGCGCATTTCAGTGCAGGTTGTCTCGGCCACTTATCACTCGTTGAATGCAGAAATGACGGTCCATTTAACCACCTGCTGTTATTTAAAAGCTCTGTCGCTGTGAGTCCTCTAGAGGCATCATCTGCTGGATTCTCGCAACTGGGGACGTAATTCCATTGAGTTTGCACCGTGTTCTCCGAGATCTTGGCTACTCGATTTGCCACATATGTCTGAAAACGTTTCTCGCTGTTCTGTAAATACCACAGTACAATGGTGCTATCCGTCCAGAAAACAGATTCACGAAGAGGAACATCGAGTTCTGATCTTAAACAATTGTCCAATCGGACTGCCTCGACTGCACCAGCCAGTTCTAGGCGCGGGATAGTTGCACCCTTTATTGGTGCCAGCCTGGCCTTGGCCAAAACCAGCCTGACAGAACAAACGTGTGCATCATGTTCGGTACGTATATACGAAACGGCACCGTAACCGTATTCTGACGCGTCACAAAAGTGGTGAAGCTGGTAAGTTACTGCAGGCTCATCACTTGCATTAACACACCTGGGCACTCTGTAGGAGGCAACAACAGTAAAATCATTCGTCCACTTCAACCATTGCTCCATTATGTCCTCTGGTAATTGGCTATCCCAACCTACATCCAGACGACACAGTTCCTGAAACATCCTTCTTGCTGGCAGCACAAAGGGACTGACAAATCCGAGAGGGTCGTATACAGTACTCAAAGTGCTAAGTAGTCCTCTTTTGGTGTACGGCTTCTCTTGAATTTGAACGTCAAATTTGAAAACGTCCAGTTCGACATCCCAAAGCATACCGAGGGCTCGTTGTACCGAGAGTTTCTCTAAACTCACATTAAGCGATTGATAACAACTTCCCCGTCTCTCTTCTGGTATACCTTTCATAAATTCAGCAGAATTAGAGACAAACTTTGTGAGCTTGAATCCTCGAAACGACAGTATTTTCATGAGCTGCTTGGCCACCTCAACAGCCGCATACGCAGACTTCTCTGTCTTTAAGCAATCATCGACATAGAAATTTCTCAAAATAGTGCTTAGTACACTGGGGGGATATTCACTAACAAACTCGCGAGCTACTTCTTGAAGTGCGTAGGCCGCACAGCTAGGGCTCCAATTCCCTCCGAATAGGTGTGACGTCATCCGGTATTCTTTCAACTCTCCATTGGTATCGTCGCCTTCGAACCACAAAAACCTCAACACATCTCGGTCTTTCAAATTGACTTTAACTTGATGGAACATTGCTTCAATATCAGCTACGAACGCGATCGGACCTTGTCGGAATCGCAATAAGACACCAATCAACTTGTTAGACAACTCAGGACCCTGATGTACACAGTCATTCAGAGACACCCCCTTGTACTTGGCCGCACAATCAAAAACGACACGCATCTTACCCGGTTTTCTAGGATTTACCACCGAATGATGAGGCAAGTACCAAACCTTGCCGTCTGATCGATTCAAATCACTAATTGGCACTTCTTCGGCATAACCCTTTTCAGTTAGCTTCTGTATTTCCTTGGAATAACTATCTTTGAATGTGTGGTCCTTGATCAGACGCTTCTTTAGCGACTGCAAGCGGGTCACTGCCAGTGTACGATTATCTGGCAAACAAAGGCTGCCGGCCTTGAATGGAATATTCAAAGTGTAGTGGACACCATCCAATGCTATATTTTTGCTCCACAACTCCATCACCTTCATATCGTCCTGGGACATTCCGGTCTTTTCGCAGTGCGCATCTTCCAGATCCCACATACGAGCCAAGTTGTTCGAAACATGCCCACCATGAACAAAATACGATGATCTCATAGTAATTCCAGCATCTACAGGACCATGGATGGCCCATCCGAGAGGAGTCTTCATTGCATACGGCTCACCTGGCCTCCCTCTTCGAATTTCTGTAGGTATAAACAGATCGGAACAATCTTGACCAATCAAAAGGTGTACTTGTCCAACGTCCAGTTTCGGAATACTAATATCACTCAAATGTCGCCACTTGTTAACCTCGATATCGCAGGCTAAACCTGAGAGATCAATATTTAACGACGGCCTCACCGTGACCTCTGAAATGAGAGAACAGTTTGTATCCTTCACGTCTGATAGAACCAGCTTTGTCGATTTCGACTCAATTATCATCTTCCTCTGGGTTATAGTCGTCAACTCAATTGCACGAGATTTTCCTTCGGCACAAACGTCTTGGAAAAGGGTTTCGGTACAGTAAGATGAATTTGAACCTGAGTCAAGGAGTGCATAAGTATCAACATGATTGTCAGATCCGGGACATCTGACCCTCACAGGGACAATGGGCAGCGCCAGTTTTTGACCCTGACTACATGTGAAATGACTGGTTCTGGATTTGACATTAGTTTCACGATTCATAGGTAAATGTAGAAAACTGCTATGTGCCTTTCCACAGCCGTCAACGGTACAAGAATATTTCCTCGTGCAATTACTGCCTATATGATCACGTTTAAAGCAGATGGCACATAGACCCTCCGACTTCACGAGATTCCAACGTTCCTTGATAGACAGCGACTTGAAGCGTGGACAACGCAAAATGTAATGTCGCTGGTCACAACAAGGACACTTAAACTCACTGCTGTCCTGATGTAATATATGGGCATGCGGACCACTGCACACACTGCATTTATACTGTGATGGGCATTTACTGAAAACGTGTCCTCCTTTTAGACATATAAAACACAGTCTCTTTTCCATCACAATACGCTGCCGTTCCTTAACATTCATTTTGAGAAGACCAGGACAAGATATAGTCTCATGACTTCCGCAACAGACACAACATAAATCGCTTGATTTGAACGATAACTCATGTTCACCATCAGCTTGAGTAAACAGACTCACATGACCTCGTCTATTTCTTTCCGACCGTTCCTGCGGTGTCCTCTTTACAGCTTGCAACGACGTTATTGGGTCACATGCCAGGCGTGCCTCTTTCTGAATGAATTCACAAAAAACATGAAACGGTGGATACATAAACACTGAAGACCGTTTTCCGGCTCTCCAACTGTCCACTTCTAATGCCCACTTCTGCACGATAGAGTCTGGCAGCTTTCTCAGCAGCCGCTGGCTTTCTCTCGGATCATCAAGATAGCCAAGCGCGGGAACTGCTTCCGACAAGCTGAGACAATACTGCAAAAAATCAGAGAACCTCGCTATAGCTCTACCATCATGCTCATCAATAACAGGCCACTTGTACAGTTTCTCCCTGAATGCATCAAATGTGGTCGCTTCATCACCATATCTCTCTACGAGGAGTGCCTTCGCTCGTCTGAACGACTCACCAGTCCTCACGGTTAAAAACCCTCTGATAATTTCCTTTGCTTCTCCTTCTGTATATTTCTGCAGATAATACAGGCAATCAGCACCACTCACCTGTGACTCAACACAAGACTCAAATGACCGCAACCATAGCGGAAATTGAAGCCTGTCTCCATGGAATACATCTGGCTCCGGAGGAGGAAGAGACACTCTACTGTGTCGTTCTGAAAGCAAATCAGCAAGTCGGTGAAGAGAGCTCGCTACAGCATCCCCACGTGAATCATTGTTTGGAGAGGGAGAACTTTGCTTCAGTATCTCACCGGATCTCAAGGGAATGTCACCAACGATTTCCGGCTTTAACACTTTACTGGAACCATCACACTGCGGAGATCCTAGCGGTATATTCATTGGTATATCCGGCTTGGGCTCCTCGACAGACTCTAACACCTGTAATTCAGCCATAGTAGCCTGCATCTCTTTCTCACAGCGCAAGTCCTCTAGTTCCATATTCTGTCGCTGAATCTCAATCAATTTCTCATACTCTCTACGTTTATATTCTCTTTCGGTTCTTATTCTGGCGATCTTCGCAAGTCTCTCCAAACGCGCATTACTCGAGGCTACACTTGGACATTCCGACCCACATACTTGGGACCTAATCTCAATCAAATGATCCTCATCTGACCCCTTGGATTCATCTGGTTCAGCCATACTTAAGCGTAAAGTGGAACAATTCACAAAAAACGATGTAGCGCGTGGTTATATGACTAAGCTAGCCTTGGGCACACCGATAGAAAATATAACAATCAAAATACATAACATAATTCAATCAAATTCAAATGAAAAAACGAAAAATTCAACTCATGTCTTCCCGATGAAGCTGTCCAGAAAGTGTACGAAGACGAGTCGACAGCAGCCAAAGTTTGAACTTTCCGAAGCTCTTTGCAGCTGCAAAAGATTGTCTCAGTTTTTTGTCCTGAGCTAGACGCACTTTATCTCCTCCCTTTTCGATCGCGTATTAAGAATACAACAATGAAAAACGGAGGAGATAAAGTGCGTCTAGCTCAGGACAAAAAACTGAGACAATCTTTTGCAGCTGCAAAGAGCTTCGGTCTGTCCACACGTGACACTCCTGAAGGTATGCAGTTTGAACCAGCCGTCGAAGTCGATCGCGACTGGGATGCGTGGTACTGGAATGCGGTAGGAACCTGCTTCCTTATCAATCTGAACCAGTCAATCTGTCGGTCTTTCAAATACACCGACAGGAAATCAGCCAAGCCTAAGTATGTTGCCGGCTTGAAATGGAAAACCTTGGATTCGGGAAAAGAAAGAAAGAAGAAGGAGAAGGTTCGGAAGGCCCGCAAACATCAATCTATGTTGGCTCAGCATAAGATCGATCGATTGGAAAAAGAACGCAGCAAGGAAAACCTGCAAGAAAAAGCCGGTTTTTGGTGGCTGGCAGGATTGCCAGAATGGATGGACGTCCGGAAATTGTTCAGTATGCCCAAAAAGCGATACCATAAGGTACGCATGATGGCGGCTAAAAGAGTTGTTGGAAAAGTTCTTGATGCCGCTACTTGGAACGCTCAAGAGGCTGGGATTGTGAAAGATCCTCGTCTACCCAAGCCGATTGCAGTGTCCGGCAAGGATTGGATACATGGTCAAGACATCGGAGTGGCTAGGGAAGCAGTACGCCAACTGCTTAAACCAAAAGTCAAGAAGGAGCACAGATTCGTTTCGACCTGGGCACCTTGGAAAGACGTACAACAACCAGAATGTAGCTTGGAACTCAAACATGATGAGATCGAGCGAAAACCCGCCCCGGTGCGACGACGAGTAGCCAGATTCGCTGAGTTTGACATCACTCGTCCTTGGGCAATGAGGAAAAACCAGCGGGATTCTTTTGAGCGTGCCAGGATTAGGCACAACAGAATCACTCTTGTTCAGAAAATCGGACTGGTTTTTGCTTTGTCGGCAATGTGCATTCGGAACTGTAATGCAACTGGACATTGGCGGATCGATCCCATGTCCGACAACACGGACTGGGATTGTCGCAATGTGGCAATCAGAGGTGATTGTAGGTCGACTTTCACGTTTGCGGCGGATTATCGATCCTTGATGTTGATTGAACCATCGAGTGAAGGTTGCACCAATTGGGCAACACTTCGGGAATGGGAATGTGCTGTTTCCTGTGGTTGCGTGGCCGCTCCTTTTGATCGAACATTTTGGGAGAAAGTAAGAAATTACGGCCAATTGTGTTCTAGAGAAGGTGGTTATATTCACGCACGATTGGAGCTTGGAACACAGGAAGGAAAATACAATGTGACATGTTCTACAGTGGAAGCGGCCACAAATCGACATAGACCTCTGTCTAGAAATAGACGGTCCGTAGATGGACGGTCTATTGACCGCATTACCAACTGGTTCAGTGACAAGATGGGAGAAGCGGCTAACAACTCATATTTTGACGTGTGTGCTGTGCTCAACAAGTTGAACTTGTCGCCACGCTGGATTCACACACATACACATACGGATAATTCAAATCAAATAAAGACAGGTGCAAACCGGATACAAGTGTGTGTGTCACTGTGTGTGTGTGTGTGTGTGTGTGGGTGTATGTATGTGAGTGTGTGTGTATATGTGTATGCGAGTGTATGTGTGTGTATATGTAGGTGTGTGTATGTAGGTGTGTGTATGTATGTGTGTGTGTGTATGTGTGTGTGTGTGTATATGTGAGTGTATGTATCACTGTGTGTGTTTATGTGTGTGTTTGTGCGTAAATGGAGAACGGAGGCGTGTGGTGACTGATAAACGATATAAAGAAGAGAAAAACAACGGTGTAATGGTGTAATAATACAGTAGTGTAATGGTGTATTGGTGCAGTAGTGCAACGGTGTAATGTGGTGATGGTGTAATGTGGTGATGGTGTCATTATGTGATGGTGTAATTGTGTGATGGTGTAATTGTGTGGTGGTGAAATTGTGATGGTGAAATTGTGTGATGGTGTAATTGTGTGATGGTGTAATTGTGTAATGGTGTAACTGTGTAATGGTGTAATTGTGTGATAGAAATAAGAAATCGAGAAATCGAGAAATAAGAGATCGCAAATGAGAAGCGCATAAGACGACAACGCACGAGGAAATGACAGCAAAAATTAGAACATTATAACCTACCGAAACTAATATTACTGATAGGATAAAAATAGAACAACTAGAAAACCACAAGATAGAAGATGAAATTGAAAAAGACACACACACGGGAAAATCGAATCAACTCGACGGAATTAGCATATTGAAGAAAATACTAATGAACGGAACTTAAGCAGGATTCGAACCGCCAACCTCTGACACACAGCGCCTCTGAAACACTAATTTTCTGGTGTTATTGCTCTCTTATCTCTGTGTGTCTGTTTGTTGATGATCAAGATGCATGGAGATTGCAGTCATGTGTAATTTATATAACGTTCACTGCCTGTCTTCCATATTTCACCATTTGTACATTGGTTTTAATAATAATAAAACACAAAGTATATACGTATGTGAGTAAATGTATGAAGATAATTGTTTTGACATTAATGTGTGAGATGAAAAAACATAAACAATTACCAAGTAGTTTAATTTAGTTTAACAATTAGTTATAAATTTGCTGTGGTTTACTGATATTGAGTACTGTTTTGGTGTTCGTGTCGAATTTGAATCTGGCAAAATACACAAAAAAAAAGATGAAAAACTTTCAGTTGGTCCGATTGTTTGAAATTTTGTAGCAAAGAAATACCGAGAAGAAAAATAACCACGAAAGAAAAACTGTCCATAAATAATAAACAATGTGAAATTCCCATTAACCCGAGGTAAAGTTGTAATTTAACAATCACAACGGTCAAAATTACTGGAGTCCGTCAGATTTGCGCAAACGAACCGGTCTAAACATGCCCCGATCTACAACGAAGTTTCCACAGTAATTCGATATACTCAGAGCCGTATGAATTAGAAAACAGATAGGAGGCGGCTAAAGCGAGAAAAACAAATAACAGTATTAAACAGTAATAATTTCGTTTAAGTATACATCGAAACCGGGTTGGAAACGATAAGAGACAAACATCAGTGAACCTGCCTATAACCAAGCAATAAAATCCACCACATTTTACCATCCACACAACACGCTGAATTGGAACACAATATAGAAACACACCAACAAGAGCGACACTAGAAATCGCAGCACTAAACCTCACTATAACGAAACGTCACGACAATAGCAGTGTGAGGTTATTTCAGCGCAGCAGCGACCAACGCGGCGAGAGAATGTGGAGCGATTTGATTGGTCGCCGAATCCGACGTCACACAATAAGATGTTAATTTTCGAGAAAAAAAATCGGTTCAACAGATACAAGCACCAATGCATGCTTTATTAATATAATATTTATTTTATTATTAGTTTTACAATAATTCTTCTATATATTTTAGTTTTATTTTATTTAACCTATAATTATATTCTAATTTGATCTGAATTAGCATTGATAAGAACACACACACTGGCGCACACACACACACATACACATACAAATTCATAATTTTCACTCTGCGGAATATTTATGTATATTTTCATGACAACCTATTTTCACAGTGAAATATTTTTAATACATTTTTCATTTGTTTGATAATTTAATGTTTTATTGAATATTATCATCAACAAAGACAAATATAACTTAAAGACTCATTGATTAGCAATATGTGTGTGTGTGTGTATGTATGTGTCTATGTGTGTGTGTTTGTGTGTGATTGTGTATGTGTGTATGTATGTATGTGTGTGTATGTGTATGTATGTGTTTGTCTATGTGTGTGTTTGTGTGTGTGTTTGTGTGTGATTGTATATGTGTGTGTATGTATGTGTTTGTCTATGTGTGTGTTTGTGTGTGTGTTTGTGTGTGATTGTGTATGTGTGTGTATGTATGTGTTTGTGTTTGTGTGTGTTTGTGTGTGCGTGTGTGTTTGTGTGCGTGTGTGTATGTGTGTATTTATGTGTGTGCGTGTGTGTGTGTTTGTGTGTGTTTGTGTGTGCTTGTGTATGTGTGTGTATGTTTGTGTATGTATGTGTGTATGTATGTGTATATGTGTGTTTGTGTGTATGTATGTGTGTATGTATGTGTGTGCTTGTGCGTGTATGTGTGTGTGCATGTGTGTGTTTGTGTGTGTGTGTATGTTTGTGTATGTGTTTGTATGTGTGTATGTGTGTGTGTGTGTGTGTGTGTTTGTGCGTGTATGTGTGTGTTTGTGTGTGCGTGTTTTTTTGTGTGCGTGTGTGTATGTGTGTGTGTGTGTGTGTGTTTGTGTGTGCTTGTGTATGTGTGGATTTATGTGTATGTGTTTGTGTGTGTTTGTGTATGTGTATGTATGTGTGTATGTGTATGTATGTGTGTATGTGTATAATTGTATGTGTATGTGCGTGATTGCAGCCGTTGCAAGAAGAGCACGACTTGTTCAATTGCGAGCAACTTCACCGGGACGTACAGGTGTTGTGGTCTGTCCATGGAGGATCGATGACTTTCAAATTGGCTGCTCAAATAGGTAACAAATTATTATTATTATATACTGAAAGCTAACCAAAATATATCTGGAATTTGAGAAATACTAGTTTGTTTAGGAAGAAGAGTTGTGTTAGTTGATGAGTGCTTGCATGTGCTGTTGTTAACAGATGAGGACGAATATGTGGCGTTTGGATTCAGTGGTTCCCAAAGCAAGTCGCAGATGATAGGTGCGGATGTGGTGGTGGCCTATCTTGATGGCCACCTCGCTCATACAGTCGACTACAACATCAGCAGCCACGCTCCCGTACTGCCCACTCTTTTCTACTGTTATTTACTCACTTATTTACTTAGCTATTTATTGTTGATTGCTGTTATTTATTGAGCAGTGTGGGCGGAGTAACATTATGAAGTGTTATCGGATGAATTGTTTATTGTTATTTATTTATCATTTTCTTTTTTAACTCTCTTTCTCTCTACATCTTTTGGCTGCTTCCAGTACACATGGGGCCACCGCAGAGTGGTAATATAGTGCACTTGCACTCTTCTCCCATGCTCCTGTACTTGGCTGTAATTAATAATAATAATAATCCAGACCAGTGGTTTCCAAACTTTTCCATTGACGTCGACCCAAAATTAATCGCACACAAGTCAAGCATCTTGACCAAAGTCTACATAGATATATACAAATTGCCTCTATATGCGTAATAATTATGATTTTGATGATAATTAAATTAAATCATGGTTTATTTAGAGTCCTAACTCTATACGTCACGTATATTTACTACTACAGTATCTAATTACGGTAAATTAATTATTTCCCCCTAATTCTTGACTTATTCCTGCTTCTATACTTAATCCTTGGCGGATATTTGTTGCTGGCAGTGTCACAAGGTGTTGGGTAATTACCGAGGAGTTTGTCCCGATCTCACGCTGGGAGATATAGACAACTTCCAACTGTTGTCCAAGTCTCGGGACAAAGGCATCAGCTCGTTTGCGTTTCGTCGCGACATGAATTCACGTGAGTCGCTGCTCAATGACCCACTGGTTAGCATACGAAACTATTATTAATATTATTATTATAATCAAACATTAATAAACAAATGGTGAAATATGGAAGACAGACAAACTGACTGAACGTTACAAAATGAACGTTATATAAATTACACATGACTGCATCTTGATCATCAACAAACACACACACACACACACATACACAGAAAGAAAAGCACACTCCGTGGACTCCGTGGTGCAGTTGTTAGCACACCCGCCTCACAAGCGGGAGGTCCGTGGTTCGAAACCCGGCGGAGCAGAATTTCATTGGGCGAATTCTACAATCCCACAGCCCCTGTCCACCCAGCAGTAAATGATGGTACCAGATATCAGTCATGAGTTGTGTCATGCATTCTGGGGAGGTGGTCCTCTCTAATACGTATCCGTCCTTGTGGTGTCATAGCGTGGAGAGGGTTGGTTCTGCGGTGGCAGCGAGCTGCACGGGACACACCTGTGTGCATGGGCGTAAATTTGTGTCTAGGCTCGGGGGGGATGACAGTCATCATGCATTATTGTTCAAACTTGACTCAGTTGGCCAAATGCATGATACCCTCAACTATTTTCAGCCTATTCAATTACAACACACATATCTCAATGAAAAGTGTATTGCGTAATATAATTCTTCATATATTTATAAATTCTTACGTTTTTGGTCTATTGTCATTTACCTTCTATGCTGATTTTGATGATAATATACCCAATGAACTGAACTCAGCAGAATTCTCGGGGGGTATAATTGCATATGCATACCCCCCAGCCAATTCGTCGGGGGGTATATATACCCCCCATGATTTACGCCCATGCCTGTGTGTTCATAAGCTTCGGCTTCTTCCCGTGTAGCAGCTGCCACTTAGGCATTTAACCATTTAACCTTTTAACAATCCATATAACAACAACAAAATACACATGAAAAATTAAACAAAAATGAAACTCCATCAAAACAGTGTTTGGTAAATAGGTTTTTGTATTGAAGTATATTTTTATAGTCAGCTATTTGCAGGAAAGCTGCTCAGTTGCACCTTGCAACATTGCACGCGCATGTTGCTATTTTTCTTGCCATCTCACTGCATCTTGTCATCTGGCGCGTGCTAACAGGAGACCCCGGGGATATAGTGGTGAGTGAGACAGACGCGGTGTACATCGTGTGGGCGGTGGGCAGGTTGGACCGGGAGATGAAGCCCAGCTTTCACCGACTCTACAGCAAACACGACGTCAAACTGAACTTCAACAAACGTTCGGAGGAGAATAATTGCCAGGCCTTCACCAGCCAGAACTCAAGACATTTGTGAGTGCGGACCCGCGGCGATAAACGCACGTGTGCATATTGTTATAACTGTTATTTTGATTTTTTGAATTCAATTCATTTGTCATGCCTATTCCTTGCTTAATCATCATTTGAAATGATATCATTTATTATTAGTAGTATTAAGACCATATAGCCTATAATACTACTAATAATAAATTATCATATATCATTATTATTAGATTGAAAATTCTCTAAAAAACTTATGTGTGTGTGTGTGTGAACTTTTCATGCACCACGAGTAGGAAGCCGTGGAAGAAGTATTCATTCTCCGATCCATCGCTAATTAACATCACAGCCAGACTGGGACCAACAGGAGGACAAAGAGGTTATACAGCAATCACAGGTAAATACAAACCATCACAAGTAAATACAAACCATCACAGGTAAATACACAATCTCACAAACACATACACACACTGACACACACACACACACACTGACACACACACACACACACTGACACACACTGATACACACACTGACACACACTCACTTACACACACTGACACACATACACACACACACACACACACACACACACACACACACACACACACACACACACACACACACACACACACACACACACACACACACACACACACACACACACACACACACACACTGACACACATAGACACACACTGGCACTCTATCACTCTGGTCTGTGTGAATACTGTATGTGTCACCAAGTGTGTAATTAAAGGTCGGACAGGAGGACATTAATTTGTATGTGTATGTGTGTGTGTGCGCCAGTGTGTGTGTTCTTATCAATGCTGATTCAGATCAAATTAGAATATAATTATAGGTTAAATAAAATAAGACTAAATATATAGAAGTACTATTGTAAAACCAATAATAAAATTAATATTATATTAATAAAGCATGCATTGGTGCTTGTATCTGTTGAACCGATTTTTTTTCTCGAAAATTAACATATACTATACCAATCTAAAATTTAATTATTTAACCAACAAGATTTTCAAGCAGAAACAATTATTTTATATTTTTCAAAAGAATAAATATCTTTTATGTGTTGTGTTTTTGGTCCATTATTAGTTTTGTATGTGCGTATATATATGCATGTAAGTGTATGTATGTGTGTGTATGTAAGTAAGTAAGTATATTTGCCACAATAACATGCATCATAAGAAAACAAGAACAATATCAACATATTAGTAGCACAAGTACATCGAGCCGCAGCTGTTTGATGCACTTATCATTTCAATAATTTAACACTATTTTGTGATGGAGAACAATTTCATTTAGAAGTACATAATGTCAAATCGAATACACAAACACATCAATACATGTACACTTGGTCATGTGAGCTTGATACAGCGATATATGTGTGTGTATGTTGTGTGTGTGTAGGAGAGACTACATCAGGTTTGGCGTGGTACCTGAACGGTTACCTAGCACCGCTGATCCACTTGCAACGAGGCAAACAGTACCGGTTCCTGGTGGAAGGGGGCAATGACCCCTCTGATGCCGACTTCTATCATCCGTTCATCATCACAGGCAAGCACAGTCATGATACACGCACGTGCTCAGCTGTATAACGTGGTGGCGCTGGGATCCTCCGCTATGCACCAGATATATTATTATTATTCTTAATTATGTTGTATAAAACAATATAATATAATATGATATGAATATAATAAAAGCTGGAAGCGAAAGAGAGATAGAGAGATAAAGAGAGAAGAATACGACACACAAAATAGCAAATAACAACTAACACACAACAAATAATACTACTACTATAACACGAGCAAATACAGATCATATTGAATAACAAATAGAAAAAGAACACCAATTAACAAAATGACTAGAACTAGAACACAATAGTGACTAGGTACGTTGAATTCACAACACACAAACATACACACATACATACACCCATACACACACACACACACAAACACACATACATACACACACACACAAACACACACACATATAAATTGTGACTAGATTTGTCGGTTTTTGAATGACTGAAATGAGAGTCAAAAGGAAAATTGAAGATTGATTTTAAACCAGGGGGCGTAGATTTGTGTCGAGGATCGGGGGGATGTCAGCCATCATGCATTAGTGTTCAAAGTTGACTCAGTTGGTCAATTACATGGCATCCTCAACTATTTTCAGCCTAGTCAATTACAACACACATACCTCAATAAAAAGTAAATTTTTTCACATACTTGTAATTTTTACATGTTTTGTGTATTGTTATTTTCTGCTTTGCTGGTTTTGAAGATAATATACCCAATGAACTGAACTCAGCAGAATTATCGGGGGGTATAATTGCATATTCTTACCCCCAGCCAATTTGTGTGTGGGGGTATATATCCATAGAGTCATGGACTCATAATAATCGCTCTCTCTTTTCTCTCATTCATTCTCAATCTCTTTCCTACTGGTTCTGCGCTCAGACGAGCCGGTGGGTGGATACGGTCAGTTGGACGAGGCTGCGCGTGATGACGTGCGCGTGCTAGCGGGAGTGAGTTTCACCAGGCGAGGTCAACCTCAACCAACCGCAGGTCAGTATGACACACAAACATTGACACAATGACACCCACTGACTCACTGATACACACCGACACACACACACACACGCACTGACACACACAAGCATACACACACATACACACACAAGCATACACACACATACACACTGACACACACACACTGGCACACACACACTGACACACACACACTGGCACACACACACACTGACACATTAAACACACACATCCACACACAAGCATACACACACATTGACACACCTACACAAACACACACACGCAGACACACACACACACACACAAACTAAGCTATTCTAACAGAAACATTATTAGTAATGATTAAGCAGTATATATTTTACGTGTGAAATATTAGCACGTGACTTATATTTTGTGAGACTTTTGTTTTGTTTTGTGTATGAGAAAGTAATGGAAAAATGCAGTTGATAATTATTTACAATTACCACAAGTGCCCTGGCTAGCTTTTGCACGTGTTTTCAGCACTGATATTTTGATGGCCATTGTTTGTGTGTTTGTATACAGCTGGTAGGCTGTGTTTATGGAGACATGAACAATCACTGCGTGTGGATCGAAGATTGGACGATAACTTCGACAATTTCAAGCAATATCGCAACTCGTTGCAACTACATTGCACTGAAGGTAGACCCGCCTCCCTTCTGGTCACCCCCAACAATAGCTGGCCTGATACGGTGTGGTACCACAGCTACACGCGACCACACATGGGCTGGCGTTTGAGAGTGGTAGATAAACTAACCCCCATATCACAAGCCCCTCCCCATATTGCACCCCCCTCATTGCTGGCAATCTCCGCTATGCTGCTCGCATTTAGAAATCTCGTTTAATAAGCTCGTGGTGATTCCGTGACCTGCACAATCCATGTGTGTATGTGTGTGTGTGTATGTATGTGTACACATTTAGTGTGTGTGTGCACGTTTAGTGTGTATATGTGTATAAATTTGTGTATGCATGTTTTAGTGTGTGTGTGTGTGTCTATATTAGTGATGATTATATGGTGTAAAATATCTCTCTTCTTTCTATACCTTTCACTTTCTGTGTGCGTGTGGCTATGTGTCTGTGTGTGTGTTTCTGTGTGTGTGTTTCTGTGTGTGTGTGTGTGTTTCTGTGTGTGTGTGTGTGTGTGTGTTTCTGTGTGTGTGCGCGTGTGCAGCGCCCTAGAGACCCTCTAGGTGTAGGGCGCTATATAAATATCTACCTAATGTAATGTAATGTGTGTGCTTGTGTGTGTGTGTGTGTGTTGATGTTGAAAATGTTGTAATGTTTTCTTATAATATTTGGTCATATACGATACCGTTTCAATGGACAATTGTGATATTCCTGCTGTGAAAACACCGTTTGTCCATTCCATCGCCAATTTGTGTGTGTGTGTGTGTGTGTGGTCGAAATACAGTGACGATTTGAGCACAAACATGGGCGTAGATCCTGGGGGTATGGGGGTATATTACCCCCATACCCCCCGACAAATTGGCTGGGGGGTATGAATATGCAATTATACCCCCCGATAATTATGCTGAGTTCAGTTCATTTGAGGGTATATTATCTTCAAAACCAGCATAGCAGAAAATAACAATACAGGAAAAACGTAAAAAATTACAAGTATGTGAAAAAATATACTTTTCATTGAGGTGTATGTGTTGTAATTGACTAGGCATAAAATAGTTGAGGATCTCATGAAATTGACCAACTGAGTCAACTTTGAACACTAATGCATGATGGCTGTCATCCCCCGAGCCTCGACACTAATAGACTACGTAACTGAGCACAACACAAAAATCCGGCTTCAAATCCAACTATAATGGCAAACGTTCAGCGACGCAAAAAAATGCAAAACATCTAGATTTGTACAGACAGAAATTAATTACCGAGGGAAAGGTTAAATACCTCAAGTGACAGCTGCTACACGGGTAGAAGCTCAAGCTTATGAACACACACAGGTGTGTCCCGTGCAGCTCGCTGCCACCGCAGAACCGACCCTCTCCACGCTATGGCGCCACAAGGACGGAAGACGTATTAGAGAGGGCCACCTCCCCAGAATGCATGACAC
>OU696582.1:8196269-8223769 GCA_916048095.2 Sacculina carcini | reverse complement strand
CACACACACACAATAACACACACACACACACACAATAACACACAATAACACACAAAGATATACACATACATACACATACAAACAATAACACACAAAGATATATACACAATAATACACACAATAATACACTCACGCACAATAATACACACACACACACACAATAATACACACACACACACACATACACAATAATACACACACACACACACACACACACACATTTCTGTACCATTGTGCTGAAAAGCCTGAGGTGTATTATCAAACGATGTACAACAAAGCCATATACTTTAAGGAAACACATACATACATATACATAAGGACATATCTATAGAAATATGTGAACACACACACACACACACACACACATACACACACGGATATATATCTACTTCGATTGTGTATAGAAATATACAACGACACACACATACAAATATGTACACACAAAAAAACACACACACACACACAAATAATATCTCGAATACGTATCACACAAACACACACACATGAACACATACATTGAATAGCACAAACGAGAAATGACCGCGTGAAAAGTTGAATGCGTAAATAAAGCGTGAAAACTGACTGGGCCGAGAGAGGTTGGATGCAGGGGATAGAAGGTGGCGGCTAGCATTAGTGCAGTACGGTCTGAATGATCGGCCAAGTCTACATCGGCACCACTCTGTGTTAGCAGTCGAACCACAGCTGAACGAGGAAATTCGGTCCCCGGCTGACAACATTATATACAAATATATTTATTAATATAAATATATATAAACGCAAACACACACACACACACACACACACACACTGACAAGCTTATGCTTACGGATACATACACATAAACACACTTACACACATATATACACAAACTTACATGATTTTCGCGCTTACAAACGAGGTTAAATTCAATTGCAATTTCGCATTTTGTAATCTTTTTCCTGGTGGATTGTAAATCTCTTGCCAGTTTCTGGTCGCTTTGACTCAAACACTAACTCAAAAGCTTCCCTATATTCTGTTTGAGTCAAAGCCACCAGAAAGTGGCAAGAGATTTAGAATCCACCGGGAAAAAGATTGCAAAATGCGAAATTGCAATTGAATTCAATCTCCTTTGTAAGCGCGAAAATATACTGCCTGGCTACACCACTATCGAACTTACATGATGTAGGTATATATATGTACATATATGTAGGTATCTGTAATTACATGTAAGTGTGTATGTGAGTGTAATATGTGTGTGTGTGAGAGAGGCAGACAGAACCTCGGCATCAATGTCGCGTGCTGATTCAGAGAAGAAGAAGAAGCGGCAACACGGCAGTACAGCCAGATGCAACAGTGAATGACCCAGCGAGGTCACGTGACCTCCGGCCACCACGTGACCCAGTGACCTCCTCCACGCGCAATCCTCACCCGTCTGTGACCTCACGTGCAGACAACTGAGCACATGTAGCAGTTTGACCACGCTAAACAGAGCTGTGTCCATATCTCGTTGTTGCGCTTGCATTTGAGGTCGCACGCGCAACAGACGCGCACACACACCCACCTGCATTGTGTATAACCATGTGTGTGTGTGTATAATAATTGTGTTTTGTCTAAATGCAAATTGCACATTATAGAATTATTAGACATAGAAACATGGATGGTAATATCCAGCTTGCACCAATCCCACATCACTGGACTTGCCTGTAATTAATACTACTACTCCTAATAATAATAATTATTATTATTGAAAGAAGCTCTAGGCTTTGAAGAGTTATTGTCAAAAAACACGAAGCTCACTGAAAATTGGTGATGTAAGAAGTGAGAAATTACTTTTGTTGTTGATAAAACAATATATACGTAATATTTTTATATTATTCATATACTTCTCACTTGTTCTGCAATGAAGCAAAACAGAGCGCCCACATCCGCCTCACACAGAGCACCTCTCTCTTGCTCCCGTTCATCCCCTCTTTCTCCCTGTACCACCTCCAGCAACAGCTCCACCAGTTGATGAGAGGAGAAATGACGCTGATCAAACAGCTGAGCCCCTCCATCGCTGTCTGAGTGAGTGACAGATGCGACACGTGAAGCCACGTGCGCCGCGTGCAGCCACGTGGTGATACATCGACGCAGCATAAGCTGGTCGGCGTACAGCGCACTGCGGTACAATAACCGGGTGTGTACCTCCTAATGTACACGTACACGTACACACACACACACACACACACACACACAACTCTGATGTCTTTCCTCAGGAGCTCGAAGTTGCTCGGCCAGACAACTTGAGGAACAACAACAACTCTGATGTCTTCTAAGCTTGTATATAAATAAATTTAAGATTTAGGATTTTTTCAGAAAAATATTATGTTGATATCAAGGAATATGTTCGCAATAAATAGAGTATTGATTATTAAATATGTGTTTTGATATAGACAGAAAAAATGACTACAAAATATGGTTGCTTTTTAAGAGATCTCATATGAGATTATCGCGAGATAATCGATTGAGAAATACAAATTTTTCGTACAGAGCCATCGACGAGTGGAATAAAACAGCCATAAATTTTGTGTAAGGTAAACAAAACAGACATCAGAGCTTAAAGCATAAATACTAAACAGAAAAATGACACACACACACACACAAACATACATATAGATGCGTGTGGGATGAAATGTTTGTTTTCTTGAAAGAATGTAAGTTAAGTTGAATTGGAGTGCTCAAAATTGGTATAATATTTATCAGTTGATCTCAGGTCCACATATCATCCACATTCATCGAATAGGAACAATTTGTAATTGAACAAAGATATAGATAAGATAGAAAAATTAGGAAGGAGGAAGATAGATAAGAAAGATATACAAATAAAGATTTGCTTTGAGAAATATTCGTGGAATTGTTCTGACTTCTTAGTGAAGGTTGAATTCGAAACACACACAAACACACAAACACAGACAGACGAACACACACAAACACAGACAGATGAACATACACAAACACACAAACTAATCACCTTGTGTTTCCAGCCGAGAATTCGCTCGGTAATCAGTAGACTATGAATTCTGATACGATCTGTGTCAGTGCTCAACTGATTTAGCTGTTGCACCGTGTCAAACTCACGCTCTCCAAGATACACCTGACATCATGTAATTATTATATAATTAAATTGTTATATATATATATATATATATATATATATATTTTGACAATATTATACAATATTAAACAAAGATAGACCAACTAAATTTTGAAATATCAAGGAAAAAGTAAAAACATAAGCAGAAAATTTAACACGTTATCAAAACAACACCACAATTAACTGATAAACAATATCAGAGGTTGAAGGTCTCAAGTGACAGCTGCTACACGGGAAGAAGTCGAAGCTTATGAACACACAGGTGTGTCCCGTGCAGCTCGCTGTCACCGCAGAACCGACCCTCTCCACGCTATGACGCCACAAGAACGGAAGACGTATTAGAGAGGACCACCTCCCCAGAATGCATGACACAACATATGACTGATATCTGGTACCATCATTTACTGCTGGGTGGACAGGGGCTGTTGGATTATAGAATTTATCAAAAGAGATTATCCTCCGCCGGGTTTTGAACCACGGACCTCTCGCTTGTGAGGCGGGTGCGCTACCACTACACCACGCAGCCCAAACTCTCAAAGTGATGAGTCTAGTGTATCCATAGCGAAGTGGATTGGTGTAATACACCTGCTGGGCGGTGGGGTGTGGTGAGTGTTGGTCCGTGGTGGTGGTGGAGGTGATCGGAGACACTGGTGGCGCAGTGCGTCGTAATTGTAGCGAGAGTTGCCAATGACGCAGTGCTGCCACGACATCATGACGCTCATCTACCAAACTGGCGCCCAACAGAGCATGGCTGTCCGCCAGCCTCTCCTCACTGTACTCTACCTAGCATTATCATCAAGAATAATAACAATAATATATAACTAAATATAAAAAAAAAAAATTATCATAAATATTGAATATTATATTATTTAAATTAATTATAGTAAAATAAGCAATATTAAATGTTAGCAATTAATAATAACAAGCATAATTATTATTATAATTAATTATAGTCGCAATAATAAACATCATACTATTTATCATCATAAATAATAATAATAATAATAATAACATTGAACACCAGGAAAACAGCAGCACACACACACTCTCTATCTCACATACACACACACTCTTACACACACACACACACATACATACACACACACACACACGTTATTGCAGCTGGAAGACAAATCGATATATGGACCTGAGTGCAATCACCAACGACAATGTACACACACGCATACATACACGAACACACACGCACGCACAGGTATATACCACAGTACTAAACGAACGAGTGAGGACAAAATACACACACACCCACGTGTAGTGATCGTTTGCATGTGTCTTATTGCACGCATCAACCATCAGCGTTATAGAAACAGAGAAAATAATAGATGCGTCTTGAAATCCCTCACTTGTGAGAGATAGATAGAGAGAGAGAGAGGAGAAGAGAGGAAATTTACGCAGATAGAGAGATAGAGAGAGAGAGAGAGAGTAGATATAGAGATGGACAATAGTGGAGCGGAGCCGGTATTCACGATACAGTTGGGACGTCGTGTGGTTCCCGGTCTGCTGGCATTGGGCTGTTATGATGGAGTGCATCCCTGTTTGACGGCTGTGCTGGGTAGTCACACAGGACCACAGCAAGGTGGAGATAAGGTCCTCATACACGACCCTCATGGACGCAGTGGAGTGGTGGTCGCACGAGGCGGCGACCCCCAGGGAAACGGCACAGCCACAGACACGGCCATAGTTCCTATAGGAGACACGGTTACGGCTCTATGCTGCGGTCCTCTACCATCCAGTGTCTCGTGGAGGGATGCAAGTACCGAGCACGTTCTATGTGTGGGCACGGGAGCTGGTGTGGTGCGAGTGTACGAAGTGGCCAGTAATAGTGACCGCTTTGTGCGTCAATTGACTGATGCACCGACCGGCGTCTCGGCTCTGTTGCTAGGAAACATGAAACACCCGTCCGGGGAGAGCAGACAAGCCCTGGTGGCTGCAGGAGGCTGTACCATCCAAGTGAGTGGCTCACAAACTTATCCGCCGCGAACACACGCTTAAAAATAAGTATATTACATCATATTTGTTGTCCGTAATCAATAACTGAATCGATTTCAATCTCACTACATTTCCTTATTGCTATTTGGCAAAATCAAATAACAAACTGCACTAAGAAGAATAGTTTATGTTACCATTTGAACCAGCATGCGATATCGTCTATTAACATTTGACCGCAGACTCAAGTTAGGCATCGTGATGCTGTTGTTGTATTACTGACTGCTTGACGAAGTTTAAACTATACCTTTTACAATTTCATTTGTCCCAACTGAAATCAAAGTTGTCCCAACTGAAATCAAAATTGTCCCAACTGAAATCAAAATTGTCCCAACTGAAATCAAAATTGTCCCAACTGAAATCAAAGTTGTCCCAACTGAAATCAAAGTTGTCCCAACTGAAATCAAAATTGTCCCAACTGAAATCAAAATTGTCCCAACTGAAATTAAAATTGTCCCAACTGAAATCAAAATTGTCCCAACTGAAATCAAAGTTGTCCCAACTGAAATCAATATAGTCACTCTATTACTTCCAGAGATGCTGAGGTGACTGACACCAACAAATCAATGATTGTCCTGTATATCTGTCTCTCTCTTTCTCTGACGATAAACACTGTAACAGGCCTATGACGGCGATGGCAGTGACATCTACTGGAACGTCAGCGGTGACACAGTGCGAGCCCTGGCCTTGCCGCAGTTGGACAACAGGAGCAGACTTTTGGTGGTGGGCAGTGACGACCACCAGGTGCGCTTGTTCGACGACCGAGACGAGATTGTGCGCACGTGGAGCGAGACGGACGCAGTGACCGGCCTGCACAGTCTGAGCTCGGAGGGTGCGCGAGGGGTTGCATACGCGCTCGCCAACGGAACAGTGGGGGTGTACAACGAGGACGGCACGAGACGCTGGAGGATCAAGTCCCGACAGACCCCGGTCATGTTGTGCTCGTTCGACATCAATCAAGACGGAGTGGACGAACTGGTGGTGGGATGGAGTAGTGGCAAGGTGGACGCTCGGAATCCTCACACAGGTGAAATTGTCTTCCGCAACACGTTCAACTGCGGTGTGGCTGGCGTCGTGGTGGGAGATTACCGCATGGACGGCGCTCAGTGTCTCATCACTTGCTCGGTCGACGGAGAGGTGCGGGGATTCACTCAGCAGCGGCGACAGCAGCAAGGAATGGGAGCGACTCACGACGCTGATTCGCTCCAGGTGGATCAGAACACTCTGCAACAATTGGCGCAGCGCAAGCAAGATCTTCTGCTTGAATTGAGCAGTTACGAGCAGCAGAGTGGACGACGGACGGGTGAAGACAGCACCACCTCCTCCTCCACTAACATCATCACTACCAACACTGCTGGAAGGTCGAGTGTCATCGCTAAATTGACACCGGTTGAGGCCGTAAGTGACCCGCAAGAACCACGACCGGCTCACGTCAAATTGACCCTACAAGTCACCGATGGAGCGGTCATTCGGGCGGTGATTCTGTTCGCCGAGGGAATTTTCGACGGCGAGAGTCTCGTGTACCACAGCAACACTCAGCACGAGGACAGTGACCTGGTCACTCTGCAGCTGTTTCCGCAACGCAACACTGCGCATGACATGCAGGTCAAGGTCATTGTCGATCGTCTCACAAACGTTTCGGAACAGGAGCAGGTGGGACAACACACTGCCGCTGTCACGCGCAATTACCACGTGGTGGCGCTCAGCAAACACCTGCCTGCCTTCGCCATGTTTCGCCACGTGCCCACTGACACCACGCGACACACACAAGGTCACGTACAGTGTCGTCTGGCCAACTGTGTGGCTGCTCTTCCCGCCTGGCTCGGTGCCAACTTTCTGCTGCCTGAATCCGCTCTAGTCTCACGCCGAGATGCCAGCGTGCACGTGCAACTTGAGTGTCTACGCAGTGGGGCCGCCCTAGCCGTGACCGCCTCGCACGAGGACCAACTGCGCGTGGACACCGATGACATGGCGCTGGCGGGAGATATTGTTCAGTCGCTGTGTGGCTGGATGCAAGTGCAAAATGTACGCTGCAACACGGTGTGTTTCCCCGCGGCCCTAGCTCGAATGACCGATGCACTCACTCAACTGCAACATCAACGAACCGCGCAGCAGAAACTGGCCGCCCAGATGGCACAGCAGGCCGACGAAATAAGACAATTAGTGGTGCGTGCCGAGGACTCGCGCTTAATGCACGACACCGCCTCCATGCGACACTGGTACCAACAGCTTATGTCGGCAAACGCTCAATTGGATGCAGATTATCAAGTGAGCAGTGAGCAGCAGCGCGTGCTCGTCGAGCAAGCCCGTCTGCTCAACATGGGTGTGCAACAAGCGGCTAGACTGCAGGTGGGCAGTGAGGCGCAAGCCACTGTGGCTGCTTGTCACGCGGCAATCAAGAATAACGACCCCTCACGTCTGGCAGCGGCCATTGAGACGATTCCGCCGCACTCATGACACACAAATGCGCCAATGTGTGGTCGTCTCAGTGTTGCCAACTTTGGCAGTTTTAAAAAATGACAAGGTTTTTAAGACAATGTTTGTAAAAATGCACCTACGCTTGATTTTATGACAGACATAAGAACAAAATGTGTGAAATTACAAAGAGTGTGACATTCCCAATGAAAAAACAACAGTTTTGGAAAAATGTCTAATTTTCACTTAATATTATATCTTGATATTTTATAATATTTAATATTATATTAAATTTTAGGTGGAACAACTGACTATATCAGATTTATCAACGCTGTTTTGTGGAAAATGAAGTGTTGGTCCACACACACACACACACACACCGACACACACACACACACACACACACTAACACACCTGATTAATGAGCATGTTGAAAATGGCTTCATCTCCAATCAAACATGCCGTCTGCAATACGTCATCACCCGATCTACACATCACCCGCCCGGTGTTCAATACCACACACACACACACACACACACACACATACATACATACACATGCACAAGGCTAGAATATCACATTGTTGAAATCACAAAATTAACGGTAAGACATGAAACTATATCGATTTCGTTGGTGCAAAATGACAATAAGCACGTTCATCTAGAAAATATGCTGGATGTGTTGAAAACAAATTTGATTTAGTTATCGTTGTAGGTGATCATAATCAGATTGAGCGTTAATAATTCAAGTGATGAAAACATTCATAAGTCACCACAAACGAAGAAGCTGAAATAATTACAAGACTAAGCAGACAAAAACAAAAAGTAAGCTAGCCTAATTCACAAACCACATTTTGAAAAAATGCAAACCATCCTTTTCATAAGTTTTTCACGTATTTTCTCTTACCAATGCTTGAGGTTCTATTTTAAAACAGTATACTGATTACAGAAGGAAAAACACACCCACAAACACACTCAAACAGACACATGTACAAATAATGGAGACACTTTGAATTTGAAATAAATATTGGATTTGCCTGTAATTAATAATAATAATAAATAATACAAAAGAATGATAAATAAACATATACACAAACAGGCACACGCAAACATAGACAAAGTGGCACATGCTGAAGACAAACACGAGTGAAGACAGACAAATAGAGGCTGGATGACAGAGCACCTGGTCATCAGATGAGGGTCGGCGCCGTGATGAAGCAGGAGACGACATGTGGCTAGTTGTCGCTCCAATACTGCGTGATGCAGGGCCGTCTTTCGGTCCACATCGAGCGCGTTCACATGTGCCCCGTGATTGAGCAGCAGCTGACAGAGAGGAGCGCTCTGCACGGCGTTGATGAGACACGTACCGCCGCTGTGATTGGCCCGGTGAATGTCGGCGCCCGCCTCCTCCACCAGGAACTGCACAACACCCATGCGACTCATGAAGCAGGCGGACCGCACGGCCGACGAGCCCGAGTCCGAGCGACAGTCAACATGAGCCCCGTGTCGCACCAGCAGTCGCACAATACGCAAGTGACCTGCAACGGCGGCGCACCATAGCGGCGGCACGAGATGCACCACGTCACTGGCTGACGGCACGCGGTACTCTCCCAGTTGCTGTACGTCAGCGTCACACTGGCTGAGCAGAAAGTCGACGATGGCCAGGTGACCGTCTCTGGCAGCCATAAAGAGCGGCGAGCAGCCACCCAGCACGCACGAGGTGATGTGTCTACGGCGACGACGCGGCAGCATGAGCAGACGAAATGTCAGCGGGTTATGCACGGCGCCTCCATGACGAGTGTCGCGCACATAACGATGCAGCTCGAGCGATATCATGCGCTCATAGGGCGACAGGTGGTAGGGAGAGTTACGTTCGTGGCCCACCGGCGAGTCGTCAAAGTAACAGTGGCTCGACCGAGAGAAAACCCGGCTGCGAAGCGACATTCTGGCGGCTGTCGTCGTTGCTAATGCACAAACACAAGCAGAAACATGTAAGCATATAATATATATGATAAAGCAGGAGATACGTAAAACATATGATAAACAAAGACAATTATAAATATGTAAAATGAGCGCAAGACAACACATTATTCACACAGATCATACGTATATCATATCATCTATAAATATGCATAATACCTATTTATAGATGTAACGAAAACAAAAAACTTAAATGTATTTACAGACAGGCGCGCGTGGAGCAGTGATGTCCACCACAAACACGACTCCCACACGATACATACAGCCTCATTGTCATACACGGGAGCACACACGCACACACGTGCCGAGTTTAAACACTCGCATACAGACACTGTAGCCACCAATCAGCGGCGAGCTGGTCACTTGCTCATCGCCGCGGGGCATAAACACTTCACGGATACACATACTCGTACAAGTCGAGTCAAAGCCCCTTGCTTCGACTGGCCCACGCGCACACACACCGACACAACCATGCACACACTAACTCTCGCACACACTTCCTCTCACAGAATACACACAATTAAACCACAGTAGATTAAACAACATAGCAAGCTTGCCAAACGTTTCGTTAATAAATTGAGTTACAAAACGACACGAATATTCAAAGTTAAACGAGTTCTACCTGGGATGCAGATAGTGAAGTTGCGGTTGTATCAGGAGCACAATGTTATCACCACAACGTTCAGTGAGCAAGTGGTTTATTGCCTTGACACAGCACAAGTCAACTACTCGGTGGGCGGAGGTCACTTCCGGGTACAATCCACCAAGTGGATTTCAACCATTTGTCAGTAGTAAACCGTACTTACATAAACAATGACGAAAATACAAATATACAAGTGAATTAAATAATGCTGCGTAAATAACAAAGGAATATAATATATAGTTTAAACGAAATTAAACATATTCCAACGAGTGTACCAATTCACGCATGACAAAATACGAACATCGGCGCTACACTACTCCACCCTTCCGAAGCGGAACGTCACATATATCAAACATAGCTATGATACAGGAAAATCATGTTCTAAAAGAAATACGTGTGCGAATACTCGTACACGCACATACAACAAGCATACACAAGAACACATATACACACGTCTACCATACATACGCACGTCTTCGCACGCCTAGTAATTTCATTCAACGAAACTTGACACAGAAACAAATATCAACACACATGCAAAACGCACAACATCTCTGAATGGACAGCGCATGTTCATGTACCGCACATGAGAATATATATCAAAACATGACTGCAAGCATGCAGGTTACACAATCACGCCATATAGCAGACGGCTCGTAAACGTTACACGTTCACATAAGCGTGCAAGCATATTACAAACACGACACAAACTAATCAAGATGACTGTAAAGACAAATGTTAATAATAATAAAAATCCGGACGATGTTTGAATTTCACTGTACGTCCTGATCTTGACACATCAGAGGGCACTGCATACCGTGGAGCAGGGACAGGTTTATCTGTCGACTGGTTCACTGGTCGATCCGACGGTACATTTTCACAGGTGACTGGGTTGCTTTTCAACGTGGTGGTGCAGCGCTTTGCTGCTCTCGGATCAGGAAGCGGTGCCACTGAGTCTGAAACCGTATTTTTCACATCACCTGCGGACACAGTCACTTGTTTTTCTGCACTTGTTGATCCTGTATCACACGTTGTTGCGCGCAGCACCGCTGGCTTCACACGATCAACTGACACAGTCTGTCTCACGCCGGTAGATGATTCAACTTCGAACGTTTTTATATTACGCCGTAACACTTTCATGGGGCCAGAGTAGGGATCCTCTAATGGCTTTCTAACTCGGTCCACCCTTACCCACACATGAGTGCAGGTTTGAAGTGCCTTTGGAATGTATTCTGTGGCCCTGGAAGAGTGACATCTACCATCACTGACATTAGAAAAATCTATTTGACGCATGTGTCGAGCGAGATTGCGAATGAAATCCACCTGACACTTATCAGACACTGCTTCTGCTGGTACAGCTACACGTGGGTACAGCAGTTCCCCACCTGTTACCGCTGTGAATGGTGACAGTGTAGACTCGTTCGGTACGCAGCGCAGACCAAGGAGGACGACCGGCAACGCCTGAATCCAGTCTTCTTTCCTCGCAATGATAGCCGTCTTCAACGTGCGGTGCAGCCGCTACACCATACCGTTGCACTGCGGGTGGTATGACGTCGTGCGCAAGCGGTGAAACCCTATGATACGCGACAAATGCTGAAACAAATCGGACTCAAATTGAGATCCACGGTCAGTGATTACGTATAGGGGTACACCGAACCTGGACACCCATGTGTCGAGGAACGCTGTTGACACCGATACTGCTGTTATATCTTCCAATGGCACAGCTTCGATCCAACGAGTACAGCGGTCTATACAAGTGAGTAAATATCGACAGGGTGAACAGTACGACTGACCGTATTGACGAGACGGTGGCAGTGGACCAACAATATCAATGTGCACCGTTGAGAAGCGAGCAGATGGAATGCACATTGGTGTGACTGTTGACCTCGTATGTCGATGCACTTTCGCAGATTGACATGCTGTACAAGATCTAGTCCAGTCTCTTATCTGCTTGTCCATACCAGGCCAGAAATAACGATCTTTTACAAGACGTAGCGTAGCCTTCACACCAGCATGCGACATACCGTGCAAATGATTGAAAATCCTCAGTCTGAGTGACTGCGGTACAAATGGTCGCGCCGTTGCTAAAGACATATCACAGTACAAGTTACGTTCACCACACGAGAATTTGCGTAGTTTGTCAATGAAATGTTTAATTTCAACGTCTGTTTCTTGTTGCTCGGCGATAGCCGGCAGATCAAACGCATCAACACGCACATGATTTGTGATGTGTGACTGTCCTTGAACTTGGTTCGGTGATGTTGAATTGACAGTTGAAGATACTGCAGTGTGGACTTCACAAACTCCCACTGGTCGTGACAAGCAATCTGCTACTATGTTGTCCGTGCCGGATATGAAGTTGACTTCTGCAACGTACTCTGTAAGCAGCGAAAGATGTCTTTGCTGTCTGTCTAGTTTAGCTGGTTTTCTACTATTGAACGCTCCGACCAAAGGGCGATGATCCGTTGACAAGGTCACGTGCTGGCCTTCGATCAGGTGTCGAAACTGTAGCACCGCAAGGTATGCAGCAAGTAACTCGCGGTCAAATGCTGAATATCGTTTTTGAGTGTCGGATAGTTTCTTGGAAAACAGCTCCACCAGGTACGCTTTACCGTCAATCATTTGATGCAAGGCTGCTCCTACTGCCACCTGCGAACTATCAGTGACCAACTGATAAGTCGTGCATGTGGGCAGTGGATGATGTAAGCACACAGATACAGTCAAAGCTTTCTTACAAGCTGCAACAGCTGCCAATTCATTGTCGTCCAGCATCAATGTTTTGTTGTTTGGTTCTTTCCTAACCCTTTCGGTAAGTGGACAGACAATTTCAGCGTACCGTGGAATCATGCGACGATAGAAGCCTGTAGCTCCAAGAAAACGTCGCAGCTCGTGTGAAGAGGTCGGAGGCTCCTGCTCAGTCAGAGCGGATACCTTGGACGGCGACGGATGAATTCCTTGCGAGGTGACTTCGTAGCCTAGAAATTCCAGCTCATTCACACTGAATACACATTTCTCCGCCTTGATACGCAACGAATGCTGCCGCAACACCTCAAAGACTTGACGTAGATGACGCTGGTGCTCGTCTGAGTCGCGTGAGAAAACAAGCACATCGTCAATATACACAAAAACACAATCTAGGTCACGAAAAATGGGATCCATGTACCTTTGAAAGGTTGATGGTGCGTTTCTCAAGCCAAACGGCATAAACAAATACTCGTACAGGCCTGCTGGAGTGGATATTGCCGTTTTAGCTTTGTCTTGGTGTGCCACTGGTATCTGGTGATAAGCCTGCAATAAATCAAGCTTTGAAAAACATGATTTGCCATAAAGTTTCGCTGAACAATCGTGTATATGCGGGATTGGGTAGCAATCGCGCTTTGTAACCGAATTCAGCATACGAAAATCACCCGTCAGTCGCCAGCCCCCATCTTTTTTCGCCACTAAATGAACGGGCGACGACCACGGCGAATCAGACGGTCTCACAACACCTGCTTTTAATAAACTGTCAATTTCAGTTTTGATCAGATCTTGTTTAAGTGGGGAAAATCTGCGGCGACCAGCATGCACTGGTGCGGCACTGCCTGTGTCTATAGCGTGACTCACTTTGTGATTGCGTACACTCACCGCTTCTTTATGTGGCACCGACAAGCTTGAGAACTCCGACAACAATTTTTGCACAGGAACAGAGAACCTGGACGTGTCGTTAACAGTCATGCACGGAATATGAGCTGGCGCAGGCTTGGCTGGCGCGCTCAGTAGTGTGACTGAATCTCTCAGACATCGCAGACTGCAGTCGACGGCCAGACGGTGATGACACAGGAAATCGTTGCCCAGAAGTGGCTCAGTCACTTCAGCTACCACGAATGTCCATGTGAACACGCGACGAAGTGCTTGAAAAGATATATCCAATGTGACTTCACCGCGTACACGTATTCTGTCACCGCCGGCTGATGTCAAAGTTACGTTTGTTGGTTGGAGAACAGAAGACACAGAGGCGGGTGTCAAAAGCGACACCCCAGCACCAGTATCAACAATAAAATTGATTTTTTTATCACCAAACTTAGCAGCGACCTTCAACAGCGGCAGACCCTGGGTCGCGTACACAGATGCCTGCCTCGTCAGTTTTCCTGCTGCCTTTCTGTTGAGTTTTCGCGTGACGCAGGTCGTGAGGATGACTGCATTAGAATATCACGGCGCTTATTCGGCCATCGACACCATGGTTTGCAGTATCTGGCTTTTGAACCATAGAACAGATGAGCTCTGCACACCTTGGGGCGTTGGCCGGCATGATATGGGCGCAATGATGATGATTGCAGCGACGATGATTCTGCTGTGTTTCTCACTCTGCTATTGAAAAAACTCGTCGACGGCGCCTCATTTCTTTGAGCTCTATCTGACACTGCCATGCATTGAACATTACTCACCAGTGGGACCAATTCATCAGCAAGCCTTGCTAGTTGCGACAATTCCATTTCTTTTTGAGCAGCTAGCACTGGTCCTATCGAGCTGGGCAGAGACTGAGTGAATTTATGTCTCACGAGGTCATCCGCCACTCCAGTTTTCCGAGCAATGCTCTGCAATTCACTCATGCGCGCGGATGGTCTGCCTGTCATTGCACGAGTTGAAATAAGTTCTTCAAACAGTTCTGGCTTCGTCCGTTCGTAAAATTGCAGAACTTCGCTCTTCAGTGCAGTGAATTCTTGTTGTTTGAGAACTGCAGGAGACATCTGCGATAAAACATACGGCGGTAGAGCTGCCATCACGTGAAAGAATTTTGTTACCTCGGACGTGATTCCTTGTAGGTAGAACTGTGCTTCAAGTGTCATGAACCAACCATCAACGGCTTTCTCCATAAATGGAGATGCTTTGATGGATACACGATAGACTGGCTCAGCTGAATTATTTGCTTTAAGTTCGTCCATGTCGGGGTCACCAGTTGAAGTTGCGGTTGTATCAGGAGCACATGTTATCACCACAACGTTCAGTGAGCAAGTGGTTTATTGCCTTGACACAGCACAAGTCAACTACTCGGTGGGCGGAGGTCACTTCCGGGTACAATCCACCAAGTGGGTTTCAACCATTTGTCAGTAGTAAACCGTACTTACATAAACAATGACGAAAATACAAATATACAAGTGAATTAAATAATGCTGCGTAAATAACAAAAGAATATAATATATAGTTTAAACGAAATTAAACATATTCCAACGAGTGTACCAATTCACGCATGACAAGATACGAACATCGGCGCTACAGACCAATGACTACACCAGTCGCGAATAAAAACCGCACTCTGCATCAGCCCGAATCCGAAGTGACACACTTAAACAGGCGTATTCAGAGCCAGTCTGTGGATATTTGTAAATAAACAGTGTATGGCTCAACACAACACATGTCCAAAGTACACCGCACAATATAAACAATCAACAAAAAACATCTTTGCTGCGCCACACTCGCATAACATATTTTTTCATCAAAATTACACTAATTTGATAATTTCAATGTTCAGGAGTGATATTTCAGACAATTTGTACAATTTTGTGGTTATCAATCTTGATCAAAAATTTCACTTGATATTCGTGATGATCGTAGTCATCCTCTACATTAACAAAAATAGGCGCATTGCTTATCCGTCGATAGTTGGAAACAAGCCGGTTTAGTTTGCACTTTTGTGCTGAATTTTCGTAAATGTTAGCCGTGTTAAACATTACAGAGGCATTCAGACAATGCTGGATTTCATTGAGACATTTTGTAACAAGGAATGGGGATTTTATAGGTGCCAAGACCCATCGTTGATTAAGTTTAGGTGTGTATTGATTTTGCTCGTAGTCGGATATTGATTCATTGTTTTAGGATCGGAATCGAGTTTGTGACATTTCTAGGGTGTCTCAAGCTCAATTTTGTCATTCAATATTGTGTTTAGTAATTTTATCACTCAAAGCAATATGTACGGACTTATCGAGTCCCCAAATATTGCCTAATGTATGAGCTTCCAATCATTTCTTGTATTTTAGTGTCTTGTATAAAAAGTGTATTTGGAATTATCATGTATGTGCGTATGTGTGCTTTATTCAAGAGTCTCCATTGAAGGTGTTGTGGGTGGTGAGACAGAAACAAGAAATATTTCATGGCAAGAAAAAATATTCAGGTCTGTATAGCACACTCCTCTCTATTGTCGTCTTATGGCATGACTAATTTGAATATATATCGGTTTTGTCACACTGTATTGCGTAGGAAATGTTTCATAAACTGTTGCGTAGGAAATGTTTCATAAACTGTATGCATGTGGTTTGTCTATTTCATCAGCTTAGCGGAACTCGAAACTTATGGAAAGTACTCTGTGCATACTTGTTCGCTGGATAGAAGATTCAAAAGCGACGTGGACAAGTTGTTGTCTTCGGGAGAACGACTACAGAATCTAATTTCAACGCACATTGACCAAGAGGAAACACTGAGAACATTGGAGGTGGAATTGACGTGCTAATACACCCGGATCATTTTGTTTTGCTACTCATTGATTCATATTATTCATGCCATGTAACGGATCGTTCCTTCACTTTTCCATGCACACATTGACTGATGAGAATTCTCGAAATAGACATATTCGTGATGCCTGCTGCTGTCAGAATAATACTTCTCCACAATCGACGTTCTCCATGTGTGCTTGCATGGACTGTTTATGTAATACTATCACATAAGTTTACATACATCCGACTCATGACCCGTTTTTTTATTGTTTTTGTGGCAGCGAGACAAACAGGTGCTCACTGAGGATGTTCCTTTATCCAGACTGGCGCGGCTCATCAATGACAAACTGCACGTGCACGAGACGCCGGTTGAGGCTCGTGATTCCAGGTAACCACCATGTCTTCACCACCACACACGCACACCACATAGAGACACTCTGAAATTAACACAATTAATTGGTGTGATAGCCAAGATTATCTACTTAAATGTGCTTGTAGCGTTCGATTCGTATGCATTTCCTTGCGAATTAGTAGCCTCGCTATCACACATTCTTATGAGACCTGCAGGACCGTTCTATGCGCACTACTGACCGCAGGACCGTTCTATGCGTACTACTGCTCGCAGGGCCGTTCCATACGCACTAATGCTCACAGGGCCGTTCTATGTGCACTCCTTTTCGCAGGACCGTTCTAGGCTTGCGAGGCTGTCATTTAGGTAGTTTATAATATTGTTTTTCACGTCTTGGCAGTTCAACAATGATATCACTGGCTAACGTCACTCAAACAAACTCGTGTCCCTGTATGTGTGTGTGTGTGTGATGGTGTCAGCTCGGTGGAGAAGGATGCTGCCGCCACTGATGCGGTGGTATCAAGAAGGGCACGTGACCAGCGTCTCTCCAATTGGTCCGATCATACTGGTCGTCACTCTGTGTTCAGTGTGGTTGTCACGCTGGGGTACGAGGTGTCACGTGCCACCGCTACCCTTGTGCTGCACACATATACACACACACACACACAGACACACACACACACTATTAGTTGCAATACATCATAGTGAGCGACGGTGATGTTTAATCAGTTATGAGTTTATATATAATAATGATATATAGTTGTGAGATATAATGAGTTGTAATAACTCATATTGAGTCCATTATAATGAGCCATGAGTCATATGATGTGAGCAGATTATGTGTTCTGATCTTGTTTGTTGTTATATTCTGTTTCGATGGGCAATTTGAAGTACTGCACAATTTCAGGAGTGGAATGTGAGGTGCATCACTGATTTTATCACGTGATGCTGTCTACTTGATATGTATGTGTGTTGTTGTGTGCAGAGGGAGAGAGTATGAGTTATGCAGGATGCGACACGATGGCTCCTCTACTCTCTCTGTGTACCCAGATTTCATGACTAACCGCTCTGCTCCTTACAGGTGAAGTTGCACCCTCGAAATTCCCCCAACTCATGTGTATGTGTATGTGTGTGTGTTTAATATTGTGACGTATGTTTGTCTGTACGATAAATTGATATGCGCTGTACAATTTATCACAGCGGACACCTGTGCTCACTTGTCACGTGAAATATCAAATTCATATAGTTTTTTTGTTCAGCTAAATTCGGCTGACATTTTTTCTCTTCACTTTTAATCTGCTACTCCATTGAGCTGTGCTTTCTCTCGGTTTGAAATTGACTGTGTGTGTGTGTGTGTGTGTGTGTGTGTGTGTGTGTGTGTGTGTGTGTGTGTGTGTGTGTGTGTGTGTGTGTGTGTGTGTGTGTGTGTGTATGTGTGTGTGTGTGTGTCTGTATGTCAGGTTGAACAGTGACGACGGGCAAAGGCTTGTTTGTAAGTTTTGGCTTCTGCTCACATCACAACTGACTCCCACAACAACAACAACAACAACGAAACAACAACAAAAACAACACGGCGATAACAATGTTAGTGTTGTTCGTTGTCCTAGTGGGGCCTCGCCATAATAAGATCGCGCAAATAATTGTAATATTCGCCAAATGAGTGTATTTTAAGAGTGGAGTGTGATTGTCTTATGTCTTATCGTCTTGGATATTTGTGACTACAAGTGTTTCATATGAAATTACAGGGGTAAATATAGATTTGAAATAACCTAGTTGAATGAGTTAGAAGGCAAGCTCAAGTGACAGCTGCTACACGACAAGAAGTCGAATCTTATTAACACACACAGGTGTGTCCCGTGCAGCTCGCTGTCACCGCAGAACCGACCCTCTCCACGCTATGACGCCACAAGGACGGAAGAAGTATTAGATAGGGCCACCTCCCCAGAATGCATGACACAACACATGACTGATATCTGGTACCATCATTTACTGCTGGGTGAGCAGGGACTGTTGAATTATAAAGCCAGCAGGTGTTAGAATATCTCTAGAATTGGCTGACACCCATACACACACAAGAATATGTGTGATTCTTCAGTCGAATATTACAACCAAAAATGAACAGTAACTGTGTGTGTATGTATGTGTGTGTGTTGTACATACAGACAGCGAAGTCCAGTAGTGTTGTTGTGTATGAGGGTCTGAGTGCATTGCCCTATGGTGGTGTGGGGAAGACATCACGTGTGGTTGTACTGCACGGTGAAGTGGTGACGGCCTCAGGCTTCCAGCGAGATAACCTGTTTCTACACTGTCTCCTTCAACTGCCCGCCTGTATGTAACACACACGCACACACACACACACACTCATATATTCGGACATACACACACATACATACATACATACACAGACACATACATACATACATACACAGACACATACATACATATACAAACACTCAAATATATAAACACATAAACAAGCACATACTCAAACACACACATACACGCGCACAAACACCGTACATATGTGCGTATTTGTAAACGAGTTATAGTATGTGTATGTATGTACGTATGTTCGTGTGTGTGTGTGTGTGTTAGTGTTATTAAGGAAAGTAAATTGCTTTATTGTACTCCAATAAGTTGGCTTTTCAGTACAATTTCAATCAACCAATGTATATATATGTATATATATACACTCTCACTGACAAATAATTGCCCATATATGCATACTTACACGGTATGTATATATGACATCAAATAACACTTGCGGACAAACATATATACACTCTCACTCATACGCACACACGCTCACACACACAAACAAACGTGTGTGTGTGTGTGTGAGTAGCGTGGAGTTGTAGTGAGGACACGCAGTTAAGTTCAGTGTCGCAGTTGTGCAGGGCGCGACCCGCCGCTCATTTCTGCTTTCCTCTCACCGGCCAACTCTTCTGGCCAGCCAACACTCAACAAAACTCACACACTGGTAAATCACACACAGACACACACTGACACACACACACACACACTCATCTAGATTAACTATTATTGTACAATGTGTGTGTATATATATGTGTTTGTGTCTTAATGTAGTGTAATGTGTGTGCGTCTTAATGTAATGTGTGTGTGTGTGTCTTAATGTAATGTGTGTGTGTGTGTCTTAATGTAATGTGTGTGTGTGTGTGTGTGTCTTAATGTAATGTAATGTGTGTGTGTGTGTCTTAATGTAATGTAGTGTAATATGTGTGTGTGTGTGTCTTAATGTAATGTAATGTGTGTGTCTTAATGTAATGTGTGTGTGTCTTAATGTAATGTGTGTGTGTACGTGACTACCACGTGACAGATAGCAGTGATGGTGAGGATGAAAAGGAGGAGGATTCTTCTGGATTCTCCATTCGCTGGCCTGTACTGCATATTCAAGTGATGTCAGAAGACTGGCTGGGTGTGGTGCGCGTGGAGGGATGTTGTCACGTGACTCTGCCTCGACGGCCGGGATGTCGCCAGCTGCTGCTCCACACCTGGCGCCCTCTGGACGGCGTGTCGGGTGAACTGCGCCGGTTTTTCATCGGCGCCGCGCCGTATTTGAACGATCCGTCATTGACAGCCATTCCTGTGTGGCATGAGGTGACACACACACACACATACATACAAAGGAATTAATCAAAGGAATGAATCAATTAATTTATTAAGGCTTTAATCAAGCGAAGGCTCCAGAAAGAAGAATGCTCGACAATGCTAGAGCTAATTAGTGCTGTAATTAGGGTCTGGTATCATGATGAAGAAATGGCTAAAATGTGTTCAACTTTGGTCGAATCTATGCCAAAACGTGTTTAAATGCTTGTAAACGCAAAAGGAGGTCATATATGATATTAATTTTATAATATTTTTACCTCTGACGTGTTTTCCCTAAATAAAGCATCATTATTGTAAAATATTGTATCATTTCATTACTGTCCGAACTAATTTGCACATCACTGTACATGCATACACACTCATACATTCACACTCATTAATTCGTACATACAAAACACATATATACACACACAAATACATGTATAAACACATACATATATATACACAAACACATAAACATACAAATACACGCATACACACACAAACACATTCTACAAGAAATAGTACCGGGAAGTTACATGAATTAATATACAAAGAAAAACACACAACACTCTAATCTCACGAGAATTCTCATTGTAAATGTATAAATTAAAATTAAAACAAGGAAGTCATATATGACGTCATGTATGAAACATTACGTCATATATGTCAAGTAATAGATATATTATCACACAAATATGGAATAACACAAAAAATAGTCGAAAATACATTTTATTCTCTCAAACACTGAATTTATTTTTAACACAATTTAAGATTAATGTAATTAGGAAAAAATTGGCCAAAAAAATACCAGTAAAATATGTATTGATGTATTAACATCTTTCAGATATGAGTAGAGGTTATTTATGAATAATTCATGTGACGTCATAAATGACGTCATATATGACGTATGTCGTGCAGGGCAGTAAGTTATCACGTCATTCACTCACTAGTGTTACATCGGGACGTGTTGAGGTGCGACTCAACTGTATCCACCAGACAGCAGGGGGGCACAGTGACCCCTCATCGCCCGTGCAACAGTCGGGCTGTGATAAGGCGGCGGTGGTGTTGAAGGCGTTCACGCGAGCTCGCGCGCGCATGTTGGAAGCGAGAAATGTGGCCGCTTCAATGGTGTCTGCCTACACTGTCCACGAACGTCCTCGATGTCAGTGAAAGTCAGAGCTGTTATCTGCTTCGTTCAGTACATACGCCCAATTTGCACGGGGAAAATATGAGAGACTGAAGAAGATAAAGAGAGAGAGATGGAATGACGCAGAATATAACACATAAACAAACAGATTACAGTGTGTCGCCTAATAGAATGTCAGTTATTAATAATAATATTTTGTTGGCACGTGTTTGCAGCATATTGCATCTCTCACTTTGCTACTTATTCTAGTCACAAAAAGAGATCTCTATTTTCGTTTGTAGTTTGTGTTACGCTATGAAACACCATGTGCCTGAACGTATTTGATAGCATAATGTTTGCACGTTTATTTTCCGAGGTGCTCACCAATATACTGCGCGTGAACTTGTGTGAATTGCTGATTGAAATCCACAAATGTAAAGTCCGACCCAAGTGACATATATAAATGTTCTCCCGTACGAATTGTATTCACGCACTCACACAAACAATGCAAGTACAAATATCACTGTTCCGCGCGCTTTGGCATAGAAAAAGTCACTGACATAAAGCAAGTGAAATGAAAAACAAATTAACAAATCACGTGAAAATTAACTCAATACACTTGCTAATGAGACAAAATTAGTTGATTGATGGAATGTCACAGGCATATTCGATTAATATGATTCGATTGAAAATGATGCACATTCATAATACTGCTTGCTTTCACATAAAACACACACACACACACACACACACACAGACACAATAAAGACATTGGTGATGTGAATAAACGCACAATGAACACAAGAATCATGACTCAACACACACACACACACACACACACACACACACACACGTATGAAATCACAGACAGGTGGTTTGAATGCGAGCTGCTTCGCTGTTATGACTGGTTTCGAGCGGTGCGTCACATTGTTGAGCTCGTGCGTTGTTCACGTCTCCGGTGACGTCACACGACATGTTTGTGCCGCTGGGCTCAGGTGAATGACGTGATGGAAGCGAACTGAAATTAAATATTTCACATAATTGATTCCCAACTTCTTGTAATGTAGATTAATGTAAATTATTCCAAATTAATATGCAATACAATATCGTTTTATATAAGGAAATATACTACTCTAATTTAATAAAATATACGATATAATTACATTTTATTGAATTGTTTCATAATAAGTACATATATAACAATTATTTTTGTTTTTTCATTCCGAAAAATACGACACAAACACGGAAAATTACATATATAAAGAAAAATATTTGGCGAGGTCACCTGAAGGTCACACGGCGACATGTTGACTTGTGATTGGTCGACGCCGCTGGTGACGTCACATCCACGTGACCGTTTTCAGTGACGTTGCGCTCGCAATATTGCGAATCAGATCCGCCGTCTAACATGAGAAATTTGCCATAAATAGGCCACGATCAGATATGAAGGGAAAAACAACAATATTAGTCTCAATTTTACATGTAAAATATGAATGACATGCATATTATCATTATGATTATTGCTTTGCAAGCTCATTTGACGGAATGAAGCTGAAACGTATTATAAACCATCTATAACATGAGTGCGAAATTGGATTGTCAAGTGGGGAATTTGTGGTGCGCCACGTGCAACAGCGTCACGCGCACCACTTCGGGGAACCTGCTAGAAGCACACACCCAGTATCCTCTGCCTTTACGGCAATGCGTGTGTGTGACGCTCCGTGGCGAGCCAACCGGCACACAATAAATGTCGGACAGAAGGACATGAATGTGTGCGTGTTGTCGATCTGAATTAGTTTATTATCGTTTCTATGGTGACTTGCTGTGACATTCAACTCTTGCTGGAACAACTGGATTTACATTGCATTTCTCAGCGCCAAGGGCGTAAATCCTGGGTGGTATGGGGGTATATATATACCCCCCGACAAATTGGCTGGGGGTATGAATATGCAATTATATCCCCCGATAATTCTGCTGAGTTCAGTTCATTGGGTATATTATCATCGAAATCAGCCTAGAAGGCAAATGACAATAGGCCAGAAATGCAAGAAATCATAAATATGTGAAGAATTATATTACACTATAAAATTTTCATTGAGGTATGTGTGTTGTAATTGAATAGGCTGAAAATGGTTGAGGGTCTCATGCAATTGACCAACTTAGTCAACTTTGAACAATAATGCATGCTGACTGTCATCCCCCCGAGCCTCGACACAAATCTACGCCGATGCTCAGCGCTGTGTTGTGTGGAAATTTGAAGAGTTGTTATTTGTTATTTAGAAGAAGTGAGGAATAAGAAAGAGAGCAAACCAGTTACGGATCACTATGGTGTAGAAGCGATAAATAATTACGATTGACGCTAAATGTGTAAATATTCAAGAACATTAGATTGAGAAAATTTGATTTAACGAATTTCATCCAGTCCCTCGTCTCCTGCAAAGGCAGCACATTACATTAGAACGCTAAACCTAACCTAACCTAAAATCTATGAAAAATATAGAAACGTTTTTAAGCGTTTTTTAAAATATAAATTAGAGTTTTTAATGTTCTTGAATCCTTACACATTTAGCCTAGACAATAATTACAGTTTGTTTGTCCCGTGGTGCGTTGCAATTGTCACCTGAAACGCGAGAATATCTGCGGCAAATCGAGTTGTCGGCGAATGAAGCGGCGACACTGTCCACGTCCATATAAGGAATTGATGGAGACTGAATTATAGACGGAGCAACGCTGGCCGTGGGCTTGCATAAGACAACCTGAATATTACACACACAATATCCACAAATATCGTGTGTGTGTGTTTACTTCTAATACACACTAATGGCATAGATCAGAAATACAACGAAACCAGTGCATATACCACAAGAATTCATTTTCAATAAATGAAATAACGAGGAGAAATATAATTCAGCGAACCCTGAAAAATTTTTTCACTGGATTTTTCATGTTTTTGAAAAATACACGTGTGGAAACTTTTGGATAAATCAAGTGGGAAAGACAAATTGTCACGAGAAATGACACATTTTTAAAATAAATACAGCCCAGTTTGAACACAAATCCACCAGACCAGTTCAATATACGAACATAAGAAAATTGTATTTTACCTGTTTGCGGTTATCAATTGGCCCCGTGCAGTCGTGAGTTTTGTTCTGCTCTGGAAGCGACTCATGTCGACACGCCAACACGAGCGTATCAGCGCCGTTACACACTGAAAGTTCGCCAGACACGCAATGTTCGTCGTCTGCGCCGAATTCGTGCCGTTCAGCCGATATAAAACCGGGCGGAGGAGACGGAATATTGACACGTATCTGAGCACAACCACACTTCACTATCAATCAATCAATTAATGTAGTTTTACTAGAGAATAAAGCAAAAAAACACATAAATGAAACAAGGCAGAAATTAGTGGCAAAATGCCTCACTGAAACAGGCCGTCAAGCAAAAAACACACCAGCGCAATTGCATACACGTTAAAAGTATAAATATGCAAATATACATAAATGTTCTGCAACATAACGTAATATATGGAACAACCAGAAAAATTAAGGTACACACGAGAGAAACAATTCAGGTAAACAACAGGACACCGTGAAAAATAAGGATGAAAGATAAAAGCAAGCGCAAGAGACTACATATAAAATGATAACTCACGCTCCAATTTAATTGTAAAACAACGGGGACTTTATTAATAAATAAATATCAATGGGAATTTAATAAGCCGAAACAGTTGACTAGCATACAACACGCTGGAATATGTTGTTGGTATAAATGAAGAATGTTTATATTATGAAGAATGTGTATGTTCATTATGTGTATAATGAAGAATGTGTATATCGCAGAATGTGTATCTTTTTTGTTGAGTTACCAGTTTGACGTGTTGTGTATATTACCAGTTTAACGTGTTGCGGAGATGACGAGCGCTGAGTGAGCGCCTTGAGCGGCACATCGGCCAGAGATGAGGCATGCTGCTGATGTACGGCAGGAGCTGGAGACATGGTGGCAGAGTGAGTGCCGTTCTTGAACGCCTGCAGTAGCACCTCACTCGAGGCGTCATGTCCTCCACTGCCTCCTCCCGCCGTTAACTTGACTCTGCGGCGGCGACGAGGGGTGCGACTGCGCACGTGATCACCTCGCTTCGTCCGACATTTCCAACAAGTCAACGCCGCACTCAGAACTAACAGCAGAAGCAGAAACAAGACAGCCGCCACCAGAGGCACGTGCCACGTGATGGCCGCCGCCACGTGCGATGTGGTCACGTGGCCGTGGCGCACGTGCGAGCAGAACGGTCCGGTCCAGTTGCCACGACAGACGCAGCGGAAGCCGCCGACAGTGTTGACGCACGAGGCATTGTTACGACACAGCGGACGGCGGTGATCCAGGGCACGGCGACACTCGTCCACGTCCACTGCGCACAGACGGCCTGAAAAGCCGCGACAGTGACAGAGCGCGCCACTCTCTCCCTCCTCGCAGCTGGCTCCGTGATGACACGGGTTTGGCGAGCAGAAGCGGCCATACTGACACTGACTGCCTGTCAGTCCAGTCTGGCAGGCGCACTGGAAGCCAGCCGCTTGATTGCCGTCTGAATGCGGCGACAGAAGCACGGCGCTGCAGTTTCCCGAGTGAAGACAAGGCGACGAGGCGCATGGATCCGTGTCGTATTGACAGCGACGACCGGTGAAACGCGGCGGACATCTACAAGAGCCATCCACTACTGAGACACACACTCCGCCATTGATGCAGTCGCAATTGGCGGGATCGCTAGCTGCCGCGGCTACCACACCTCCGTCCTGCAACGAACACGCTTGTGGCGCGCCGTTGGAACGCACGAGACGCACGGAAGGCGTGTCGTGACGGGCGGACAGAGGTAGTAGTGTGTGGAACACTTGCACCGCCTCCAAACAGCCATGCAGCCCGTTCTGCACTGTGAACGTCGAGGAGTCAACTACTGCGGATGATGAAGTTGCTGATAAAGTGGAGGGCAGCGCCGCTCCCACCAGTAACAAACCGCTGGCTATGCTCACAAACTCATAATGACCGGCCGATGAACCCTGCTCACTCACACACACACACACCCACATACTTTCTGTTGCTATGACAACCCCAGGCTTCTTCTTACGTCACTTTAATGTGAATCACAAAGAGGTGACGTCACAACATCACATGGTAGCCGGCATAATGTTGTCACTATAGAAATCTAAGATAGAAAGATCTAAAGACCAATATTGTGATTCGGCATGACATTACGCCATGATGAGCACTGTACATACATAGAACGATGGAAGTGCCTCTATGACAGTTGTTCGTGGATCTTTTTTCTCTCCCTGGTTCTCCACTTCTTCTTGATACAAGTCAACTCTTCACATTTTCCACTAAACACGGCAGTGGCTGAGAATTGCAATAAATTCAGTTGTTCTGGCCAATGCTACATGACTACGTTCTACGTTTTTTATCAATCCAAATTCGTATCTTTTGCGTTTCTACAGTAATTTTCTGACGTTCAATCTCGGGAATAATAATTTAATTTACTCGATTTCTCAGCCACTGTTGTTGAATATTGTGAATGTAAGCGACGATTAATGTGAATATGAGGCCACAAGGACTTCTAGGGAGATCAAGGACCCGCATTGTGTTGAAGGAATCTATGACAGGAAATAGCTGATGCACCACGGGTTTAGACTACGAGTGTGAAACGATATATTGAAAATACAGTCAAAAGAAAACAATACTTTGATAATAATATCCGAAACGAAAGAAGCATTTGTAAATATATACGAAGAGCAAATATATACGCGGTAA
>OU696582.1:8186269-8191269 GCA_916048095.2 Sacculina carcini | reverse complement strand
TCATCATGCAAATAATAATTTCTATTATTATAAATGAAGTAATGGAAAAATAATAGATAAAAATATATTGTGATAAATTTGGTTTGATCGTCTTAAAAAAACACACTGACCATTTCTCGATCCAGAGGTTTACTGACAGTAACCACTCCGGTGGAGGAGTTCACGGAGAACTGATGTTGAGGATCTCCTCGTGTCAGCAGGTAACTCACCTGTCCATTCATGCCTGAGTCTGCATCCAGGGCCAGCAACTGGACACAAGGGAGAACAAATGAAACAAACATGAAGAAACATGGAGAAAATGGAGAAACATGGACATAAACATGAAGAAACATGAAGAAACATGGAGAAACATGGACATAAACATGGAGAAACATGAAGAAACATGGACGTAAACATTTTGGAATCGAATAATTCAGCAACTGGTTTCTACAAAACACCTAGAATTTGTAGATTTTTTGTGTGTCTAAATCCAAGGTCTTTTTCTGTGCGAATTCTGAAAACTGGAAATAACCAGGAAGATAGACATTATTTTTTGTTATATCAATGAAAATAAGAAATAAATAAATAAAACACACCTGAAAATATGACTGAACAAGTATTAAACTCGTATCAGTCGAAAAGTGGTTGAAACCTCTTAATAACCTGCCCTCATAATCCCCTGATAATCCCCACCTGCACAATCTCCGAGCCAACGGTGATATTTTCGGCTATGGTGCGGTGATATTTCTGCCGCGTGAATCGAGGTGGATTATCGTTGATATCCTGCACGGTGATGTTGATGGAGGAAATGGCGGACAGCGGAGGAGATCCTCCATCTCTCGCCTCCACCTCCAACAAGTGCCATCTAGCAGTCTCCGCGTCCAATACTACACCACTTGATACACCCAACCAACCTACACACACACACACGCTCGCATACATCCTCATTCACATGTATGTGCTATTATTTTCTCTATCTCTGTCTGTCTGTCTATTTGTTTGTTTGTTGATGATCAAGATGCATGGAGATTGCAGTCATGTGTAATTTATATAACATTCTCACTGTCTGTCTTCTATATTTCACCATGTTTATTCATTTAAATAACAATAATAATAATAATATACTCTTGCGTTCACATTGAAACCGACATAAGATATAAAAAATTTCACATATGCTCTCTATTGTTTATGAATGTGGCAACTTTCTACTGAACTGTCAAACACACATACACAGCGACTAAAATGGTTGATGACATGTGTAGTTTGTCGTATGAGGAAAGACTAAAAGTGCTTTGTTCACCATCTTTAGAACAACGTAGGCTAAGGGGCGACTTGATTAATATTTTTAGACATAGAATAGGTATGCAAAAGTTAGATAGGGATGATTGTATAGTTTGGGATAATTCAGGCAAGAGGAGTCATGGAAAAAAACTGAAGAGGACTGGATGCTTGAGAGATGTGAAGAAGTATAGTTTCCCATAAAGGTGTGTTGATGTCTGGAATCAGTTATTGGGGAGAATATTGTAGGAGCTAATAGCGTAGGAGCATTTAAAGAAAGACTGGATAGTGTGAAATACTGGGAGTTTCAGGGAAGATAGGCTAGAGGGTGGGTTGGAGACAGGACAGCACGAGCATAGCTCATCTCCTGTGGTAAACAAATAGGTGAGTACAAATAGGTGAGTACACGCACCTGAGTGGGGGTGCAGCGAGAACACACCCCCCTCGTTTCCCCCCACAATACGGTAGCTGATCAGGGCGTTGACCCCGGTGTCACGTGACGTGGCCTGCACGTGTAGCAGACGAGACTGGCTGGTGGAGTTTTCAGTGACATTCAGCTCGTACAAGAATTCACTGAACACCGGCGCATTATCGTTGATATCTGACGTCATCGTTCAAACATACACACACACACACACACACACACACACACACACACACACACACACACACACACACACACACACACACACACACACACACACACACACACACACAATCAAGGAGGAATCATAATTTAGGTCTTCAAAAACGACAAATCAAAAAAGATGTGCAAAATTACAGCTTCCCCAATGCAGGGCGCAATAGATTATTGGTATAAATTACAGAAGGAAATTATCAACCAAACTACAACATAAATGTTTAAACAGAAGGAAATGATATCTCTGGGAGGCAGGAACTACGAGTGTTTGACTCGTTTCTGTCAAAACATCTCGATGAGAACAACTCGGTGATAATATATACGCCTGAGCATATCACATATATAAGAAGCTAGATTATACGCTGAGTTTACTGTCAAAATAAAACATGTGTGTGTGTGTGTGTGAATTTGTGCTGGAAAAAACATATTTCTTGCGTAATTATGAGTTAATCGTAAATATGTACGATCAATAGTATTGTAAATATGTACGATTATGAGTAAATAGATGTAATTATGACTTATAATTTAGCTGTTGAAATATAAGTATATTAAGTTGCCTTTTTGGCTTTATTTTCTGAGCTTGATACTATTTTGATTTAACATATTTTCGGTTCTCTCACTGACGGTGTAGCATGTATAAATTATCAAACAAATATCATTTAATCCGTAAAAATATTCCTACAATTTTTCTAAGAATGATATATTTACAAATGTTTTGTGTGTTTTTGTTGATAATGTGAAATATCGGAGGTGCCCGCTGATTACCTAGCACGTGAATTATGATGAAATCGCGTGACGATAGTGCAGGAGCACCTCTGTCACGAACAATTACAGAAATATTGTGTCGATCGCGAGTTTCTCTGTCCAACGAAGAGGCGAGATAGATAATTCCATTTTGTCTGTCCAATGTTATGAGATTTTCCGAATTTTCGCCCAGCATAAATTCCACCTGCCCAGATTCTCCTGAATATCAAACAAAAATAGTCAAAAATATACAAATGTTCAAAGTTTCAAAATTGTGCATACAATAATTTACCATAATTTACAGAAAACAATTTTATTTAAAATATTTATAGAAAAAATGGAAAAACATAATTTAATAGATGAAAAAAATATTATGACACAGGTTTTAATGTAGAAACATAATAGAAAAGTAAAAATTAAAAGAAATTTTCCCACGACCATGTATCATTTTTGGAAAAATATACAATAATACTTTTCGGTAATTTAATTAACATCTTTGTCTGATTAGGATTTGTATTAAGCTCTATTAGCGTATGCCGTCTGACAATTGACCTCAGCACCGTGACATGACCTGACCTGCGTCATTGTCGCTGGCCTTCAATTGACCGATCACGTAGCCGGGGTCAACGTCCTCTGGCACGCGCCACTCGCGTGAGTCACGTGCTAGTTGAGGCACGCAGTCATTGATGTCAGTAACAGTGACTTTCAGCTGACTGAAACACCGCCACGCACTGAAATCACGTGCATTATCGCCCGGGGCACCTCCGGCGCTGAAATAATCCGCGTCTTCTGCATGATGGGGCTGGTTGGAAGTGTGTTTTATCAGTGAGGTCTCAGGAGGTACCACATTCCACGCGGATATTGTCAACAGGTACTCTGACATATTCTCACGGTCGAGACCAGATACCAGCGTGACGTCACCTGCAAAAAACAATGATTCAACACAGATATTTATAGATAAATATTATGAATAATATTAATAAATGATAAATATTGAATACACAAATAAGAACAGAAATGAAACTGGATTAGCTGACTGAGTTTGTGTCTTCAATTGTGACGAATGTCAAAATTGTATCATTAATGTACTGAAATCGAATGCTTAGAAATAAACACATTATCTCCCCATTCAATTAAACACAAAAACAAAGCACAGGAATGAGTAGAGACAAAACAAACACACACACACACACACACACATGAGAAAGGCAAAAAAGGCAAAAATAAAAAGAGAAATTTGCCAAAATACACTATATATAGATTCGACTGAAAAAACATTCTCACCTAGCGATGGATGCACGTGAAAATAATGCGAGCCATCTCCTGATAAAGTGAATTTTAACTCTGCATTCACTGCTGTGTCGGCGTCTGAGGCGGCCATTTTGAACAGAAAACTCGGCACAGAGGCATTCTCGGGCACAGAGAAATGATACAGTGGCACCATACACTCGGGAGCATTATCTGCCAACAATCACACTATTATTTTCATCTAGAGAAAAAAAGCGCCAGTTGCATATGCAACAAGTGAATCTGCACAGTATGAATAAAATTGTTATTTATAGTCAAGCAGACAAACAAACACACAAATACAAGCATTTTCATAAGTTGAAGATATAATGAATTTAGCTTAGTGGGAACATGTATGTGGCAAATAATTTACTAATGTCGAATTTTCATAAAAAATTTCATTTGCTATCAAAACTGACCGTTTATGTCGAGTACATCCACCTGGACAATGGTGTTCGCGATGTGCACGCCATCTGTCGCCGAAATTGTCAAGCTGTAGTCAGGCTGAAGTTCTCGATCAAGCGAGTGCATCACCACCAGCTCGGCCACGCCTGAATCAGCCGCGTATACCTGAAAAAAAACAGAAATTATATCTGAATAAAATATCCCCCCACACACAAACAAACAAAATGAAACTGAAAATATAAATTTAGTATCTAATTTATATGCTATTTTATTTATCTATTTTGATTATTATAATTATTTATATATTATATTAAATCATGTGTTGTATATTTGTATTACATATACCTTATTTTAACAACATATTTAACATATAAAACATAACTTATTTAATATATGAAACATACCATTATTTAACATATATAATCAAGCAATACAATGTTTTTTGATGAAACAAAATTTTACAAGATATGCTCTCATAAAAAGGCCGTTATACAGGTGTAGTTTAAATTATTTCAACTCGACTGACCCGGAAATGACCGCGGGGGTCACCGCTGGTCACGTGGAAGGTTAGCGGCGCTGATAGGTCCTTGTTGACCTCGAGGTCACGATCTTCAACATGCAGTGAGAGAATTTGCGTGCCTGGCATGGCAGTCTCCAGGACGGCGGT
>OU696582.1:8133769-8181269 GCA_916048095.2 Sacculina carcini | reverse complement strand
AATATAACAACTTATAATTCAATCTATTTATCATATGCAAACTGATATCACAATAATCAGAATCGCGCATAATTAAAAAAATTAACATCCGCATACTATTAAATTAAGACTTAATATGAAATAAAAAAAAAAATTAAACATAAGTAGACAATATTTAATAGTTTTGTATTTCTATAATTTAATACTGTATTAATTATTTGTTAGAAAATCATGTCAATCATAAACTTGAAAACGCTAAGATTCTACGAAATTAACACATATAATATAAAATTTAACAGTTATATTCCAGCACAGTGTGAGCACGTGTATGTCTGTGTGTGTTAGTGAGTATGTTCAGTCACCTTGAGTACCACCCGTCCTGCCGTACTGTTATGACCCAGTGATACTCGATACTGACGTGCAGCAAACACGGGACTGTGATCGTTAACATCTCTGACTGCCGCGTGCACGACACAATAAGAACACAAACCGCCGGCGTCACATCCGGCCACTGATAACTGTACGGCGGCAGGAACCGATCCGTCAACTCGCCGTACGGCAGCATGCGTCGAGATAACGCCTGCACACACACACACACACACACACACACACACACACACACACACACACACACACACACACACACATGAGTGATAACTCGGTATTTTCGCGAGAAACAGTGAAATTGTGGATAATAAGTTAAATATGATGTAGCTTTTAACTTCAAATTTTGATTTTAACTTTTTATGTTTTATTTTTAACTTTAACTAGACATAGACTGTATATTTTCATGAATCATGAATGTGTTTATGTGTGTAATCACTTTGAATTTATCAGTGTTTTGTGTGTGAATTCCTTGGAAATTTGTTGATAAAAACCATGAGTGGACAACAAATAAACATTGATTGATTGATTAAAAATGACCACGATCATGACTTCAAATATATAAAAAATATTTGAAATTTGAGATACCTGATGAGAGCAAAAATCCTTGTAAAATTACACAGAAAATGTTGCATTTTATTTTGTGTGTGTGGAAAAACGGACCGGAAGTTTCATTGACGGCAAACACGTGAGCCCAGTGTGGTGAGGAAATGTGGTAGGTCACGTGACCCAGGTGACCTGGGTCGAGGTCAGTGGCCGACACCTGGGTCACCCGCGTGCCCACTGCACTATCCTCTGCCAGGTCAGCCGTGTACACAAGCCTCGAAAACTTGGGCACATGCTGACACACACATACAAAACGTTACTACGCGCATATACACGTACACACAAACTTATCCGGAAATATTAGGGGTTTCCAAACAGACACTCTTTGTGCTGTCTGTTATACAGATATATACAGACATATACACACTTTTAAGATATGTATTGTGGGTTAGATAGCAATATACCCCACATATATATGACTGAACGCACACTGTTTACGGTATTCCACGTCTAGATTGTATGAACCAAAATTTACTATACAAAATTACATCAAATAGAAATATGGATCATTTGCCAGCGTGAAACATCAGGTTGCACACGTAATTATACATGAAAACACGCAAAAAACAATATAATTTATACACAGAAAACAACAAAACAAAACACAAAACACGTGTATCTATTACACTGCCACCTACCGGCGTAATATTCATAACAAATTATCGCCTGAGCATATTCAAATATATCCAATCATATTCTATATTCTTTATGCTATTTTAGATCTACTCCTCCAGAGGAGCCCGCAGATCTTCTCATTCAAATAATAAAAACATCATTTAACGAAATATAGCAAAAATAATTTACCTATCAATAACAGAACTAACATAATTTGAATAACAATACGTAACAATATTAATATACGTAATATATATAATATACGTGTGTGTATGTGTGTGTGTGTGGTGGTACCTGGTTGGTGGGCAGAATAGCCACCCGTACATGTACATAAGCGACGTGTACACGGTCCGAAGCCGACACGTTCAGGTGAAATACAGGTGTGATTGATGAGTCCCCCACATCATCACTGGTATCACTGATATTGGCTGCGTCGCTACTGAAATCTCTCACGCTAGCTACTGTTATTACGCCTGTAAGCAAACCCGGTGAAGCAGAACACACACACACACATACACACACACACATATATACATACACATGCACACACATGCACATATACACATGTATACATATACACATGCATACATATACAGTGTAATATCGGTGTAATATCGGTGTAATATCGGTGTAATATCGGTGTAATATCAGTGTAATATCGGTGTAATATCAGTGTAATGACGGTGTAATATCAGTGTAATATCGGTGTAATATCAGTGTAATATCGGTGTAATATCTGTGTAATATATGTGTAATATCGGTGTAATATCAGTGTAATATCGGTGTAATATCGGTGTAATATCGGTGTAATATCGGTGTAATATCGGTGTAATATCGGTGTAATATCGGTGTAATATCGGTGTAATATCAGTGTAATATCAGTGTAATATCGGTGTAATATCGGTGTAATATCTGTGTAATATCGGTGTAATATCTGTGTAATATCTGTGTAATATCGGTGTAATATCGGTGTAATATCGGTGTAATATCGGTGTAATATCGGTGTAATATCGGTGTAATATCGGTGTAATATCGGTGTAATATCAGTGTAATATCAGTGTAATATCGGTGTAATATCGGTGTAATATCGATGTAATATCGGTGTAATAAAGGTGTAATATCAGTGTAATATCAGTGTAATATATGTGTAATATCTGCGTAATATCGGTGTAATATCGGTGTAATATCAGTGTAATATCGGTGTAATATCAGTGTAATATCAGTGTAATATCAGTGTAATATCAGTGTAATATCGGTGTAATATCGGTGTAATATCACTGTAATATAAGTGTAATATCGGTGTAATATCAGTGTAATATCGGTGTAATATCGGTGTAATATCGGTGTTATATCGGTGTAATATCGGTGTAATATCAGTGTAATATCAGTGTAATATCGGTGTAATATCGGTGTAATATCTGTGTAATATCTGTGTAATATCGGTGTAATATCGGTGTAATATCGGTGTAATATCGGTGTAATATCGGTGTTATATCGGTGTAATATCGGTGTAATATCAGTGTAATATCAGTGTAATATCGGTGTAATATCAGTGTAATATCGGTGTAATATCGGTGTAATATCGGTGTAATATCGGTGTAATATCAGTGTAATATCGGTGTAATATCGGTGTAATATCGGTGTAATATCAGTGTAATATCAGTGTAATATCAGTGTAATATCGGTGTAATATCGGTGTAATATCGGTGTAATATCGGTGTAATATCGGTGTAATATCGGTGTAATATCGGTGTAATATATGTGTAATATCTGTGTCATATCGGTGGAATATCGGTGTAATATCAATGTAATATCAGTGTAATATCGGTGTAATATCTGTGTAATATCGGTGTAATACCTGTGTTATATCGGTGTAATATCGGTGTAATATCTGTGTAATATCTGTGTAATATCGGTGTAATATCGGTGTAATATCGGTGTAATATCGGTGTAATATCGGTATAATATCGGTGTAATATCGGTGTAATATCGGTGTAATATCAGTGTAATATCAGTGTAATATCAGTGTAATATCGGTGTAATATCGGTGTAATATCGGTGTAATATCGGTGTAATATCGGTGTAATATCGGTGTAATATCATTGTGTTTCTTGCCTGTAGATGAATCTATGTGAAAATGTTGATTTTCATCGCCGTCTGCAATACGATACTGCAGATTATTAGCCAGGTCGGCGTCGGTGGCCTTGACCGCCATGACCAGTTGACCTGACACAGGTCGCTCGGTCACGTGACCTTCGTAGGTGACCCGGTCAAAAACTGGACTGTTGTCGTTGGTATCATTCACTGGGACATGTCAATACATGATCATTGTCATGATAGCTCTACATTTAAATACTAAAAAACGATTAATACAAATTCAGGATTGTTTCTTAGTGAGAAAAAAAATTAAATAATTAATCCAACCCTTGTAAAATTAAAATTATATGGCATTTGGACACTAAAGCATATGGAAAAAATACAGATAGAAAAACTGTATGAAAGCTCGAGCAATAATATGTTAGTATCCTTCACTAGTATTGACATTTTAACGACAGTATAATTATACACACACACACACACACACACACACACACACACACACACACACACTGACACACACTGACACACATACAGACACTGTCTTATAGTTAAGTTGTAATCGTACTGTGCGTGTCTGTGCTGTAGACACACCATGAATGATGAGAAGCAGAGATGAATGCAGCGCCGGGAGTGCATCATCTTGCACGAACACCCTGAGGCGATGCACGGGCGTGACCTCGCGGTCAAGACGGTCAATGACCTTGATCACACCGTCTTGCTCGTCACAACTGAAGTCACGTGACTGTGTCACTCCGTCAGCCTCGGTTATACGGTACGACAACGAAGAAGGCAAGGCTGTGTGTCAACACACACATACACACACACATACACATACATGCACACACATACATTCACTTACATACACATACATACATACACACACACGCATAGATGCATACATACATACACATATACATACATAAATACATGCATACGCACACACACACACATACATACATACACAGGTACAGGTACAGGATACATACACAGGTACAGGTAACTTCAGACCTTCCACGATTTACAGGCTGGGAAACAAATCCTTGCAAGAAGTTCCAAGAGAAAGAGATCTCGGAATTATTGTGGAAACTGATCTTTCTCCTCAAGGGCACATTAATGACATTTGCGAAAAAATTTATGCTTTGATTGTTAGAATTAAACACACCTTCGAATTTCTGGATGAGAATATGTTTAGAGAGTTGATAGTGTCAGTGATTAGACCCAAGTTGGAGTACGCCGCCGTGGTCTGGTCCCCCCATGAGGTGGGACACAAAAAGAAACTGGAAAGACTCCAAAGACTGGCGACGAAACTTGCTCCGAAACTGACAGGCAGAACCTACGAGGAACGACTACAAACTCTGAACCTAACTAGTCTTGAGGACAGAAGAAAGCGGGGGGATTTGATAAACATATTTAAGTATATGAAAAAGATGGCCACTCCAATAATTACAGGTTTTTATAAGCAGATGAAAGGAAGAGGACACAAGTATAAATTAAGGAAACCCCGTTGCAAAAAGGATATAAAGAAGTACAGCTTCCCATACAGAGCCATAGATAATTGGAATAAACTACCCACGGATATTGTCGAGAGTGAAAAAATATCAGAGTTTAAAAGGAAAATTGATAGGTTGAGAGACAGGTCAGCTCGAGCTTAAGCTCAAATCCTGTAGAACAACTCGGTGAGTACACGTACACACATACATACGCATACAAATACACATACATACATACACATACATACATATACTGTATACCAGTGGTTCTTAGCCTGTGTGGGGAATTCCCCTGTCTGGTGGGGAATGGAAGAGTTGCCAAGTGGGAAGCTAAAGGTCGGACAGAAAAGGACAACTATGTGTGTTTTTATCAATTCAAATTAGTATATTTTTGTATCTAATGACCTCTAATGACATTTACTTTGATGTAACAACTGAATTTATTTAATTTATCAGTGCTGTGTTGTGTGGAAAATGAAGAAATGGCTCGTATTAAGAAGAAGTGGGGAATCAGTCAGAGAATAAAGGTTGAGAACCACCTCTGTAGGTGAATGAGTCCACATTGACAAGATACGTTCAAAATCGTTCAAGACATGCTTATATTAGGAATAAAAAAGAAAACCAAACAGGAAAAATATTTGCGAATTTGAAAAATTATAATAATATTGTCATCTTTCGTATGTTTATACTTTTATATATTTAAAATGATATATAAAATATATGTATATATGCTAATCATGTGTATGTGTATGTGAGTGCGTATGTGTTTGTGTGTGTGTGTGATAGTGTGTGTGTGTGTGATAGTATGTGTGTGAGTGTGTACGTGTGTGTACGTGTGTGTGACAGTGTCTAAATGGAGCCTGTCATAGGCAGAACTCATCACCACTGACACACACACACACACACACACACACACACACACATTAGCCGAGATATTTGTAGGAGAAATATATGCAGTATTTCTGCCGATGTCAACACACACACACACACACACACACTTGGGATAATAAAAAAGAAACGCACACACACACACACATACATACACACATACATGCATAGACCAGCATACACATCTGTCCGTATGTGTGTGTGCTTGTTTGTGTTTCAAAAATGACCAAAGTTTTGCAGCTGGTAAATAGCCTAAGGCCAATTTTCAACAGCCAAGTTCCACCATTCTGATACAAAACGAGCATATTCAATGAAATTTTCGCTAAAATTGAAGAGAAATAAAAACTCGCCAGAAGGAAATGGTTGAGCAGAAAACGCACGAGATTTGTGGAAATGTTTATATTTCATAATATTCATCTATCTCATGGGGAGGATGTGTTCAACATTTAGCTCGTGATCAACAGTAAAACCAACATGACCCACACAAGATGTGACCCATTTGTGACGTCACGATATGTCACATTGTGTGACCTCATATAAATAAATAAAAATAATATTTTGACACACACGCACACGCATACATTTTATAAGAAACAATTTTTTCCATTTAGGCAAAATAAGCCATGTAATAGTTAACAAGACAACAAGGTGGATTGAAAAAATAAAACTAAAAAAATAGACTGGACAGTAACAATAATAAAACACAAACAGACCTAGATTTAAGACTAGTCCATAACCCTCAGCTCAACATATATACATACACATACACACGTACATACATACACATGTATTGAACCACTGCAGAATCACATGGCAACCGTTCTGTTATACCCATGTCTGTGCAAGCTCGTAAAATACACTCACACACACACACACACACTGACACACACACACACACACATCGTAAGCTTTGTCACAATGCGTGCGAGAATTATGGCCTCTGGAGACTGATATGCCATTTTTATGTCGCCAGGTCGGAGTAAGTGAAATTGATTTGACCGCAGGAAAAATCGAACAATGTTGCAACGAGAAATGTTGCAATCACGTGCAGAAACGCAGAGGTGAAGAAAATCACAAAGCACGAAGGGAACAGCAGGATAATGTTACTGATTGTCACCGAAAATAACTCATTGAACAAATTCAAAACATAACATCAAAAACTTGGTGGGAGATTTCGCGATAATTTCGAGTGATATATTCACTGTTTAATTATTAATTTTTCTCTTATGATATAGTACCCATTGTTAGATCAAACTAATTAGATTTGTCAAATTAAAGCCACTGTTTTTTTGCGTGTGGTGTTGTGTTTACATGGACTATGAAATTGGTTCACGAATATATTCTCCATGAAAAATTCATTGAAAAAATTAGCTTGTGGATTGAGAGTTGAGAAAAAACGCGCACAAAAAAGAAAGTGCTTTCTACAGCTAGGCGCGAGAATGAAGAGAATGTTTTCCTCACAGAAAATTCATTTGTGAGCTCAACATCCAAGCGCCTATAAAAGTCGTTAATCTGTATCCATGTGTGTGTGTGTGTGTGTCTGTGTGTGTGTGTGTGTGTGTCTGTGTATGTGTGTGTGTGTGTGTGTGTGTGTCTGTGTGTGTGTGTGTGTGTGTGTGTGTGTGTGTATATGAGAGTGTTTGCACGCGAACTCAATGTGAATATATGTACATACGCGTGTACCAAATATCTTCCAGGCAATAAAACACAACATAATGACACCGAGGGGAAATCTCCATTTTGAAAAACACAAACTCATAAACCACCTTCCCTCCAGGCTAGTTAGTGTGTATGTGTGCATGTGTTTGTGTGTGTGTGTGTGTGTATGTGTTAGTATGGATTCAGTGACTTCATACATTGCACGCCCACAAATATTAAATATTTAATATTAAATACGCAATGATCATGCGCGATATATCGACCGCCAAGCTTATACGCAAGCCTTAACCGTGTGGCACTCTGATTCACACACACACACACACACACACACACACACACACACACACACACACACACACACACACACACACACACACACACACACACACACACACACACACACACATACACATTCACGCTTCTGCGTGTGTCTGTCTGTGTGTCAGTGTGAGTGTTGAGACACTTCGGTGACTCGAAACTCACTAAGGACACATTTTGTCTTATTTGTAATGTACTTGTCATACTTTGTCCATTTTTGAGCTGTTTCATCTACGCGTATTGTCATGTCTTGTTTTTTGTCATATTTTTGTTAACGTTCGTCATATTTTGTCAAATTGTGTATTTTTGTCATGTATTGTCTATTTATTTGTCAGTTTGTCTATTTATTTGTCAGTTTGTCTTTTTTTGCCATGTCTTGTCTATTTATTTGCCAAAGTTTGTCTTTTTTCAAGTCTTGTCTATTTTTGTCACATTTTGTCTATTTTCATGTCATATTTGGACAATTTTTGTCATATTTTGTCTATTTTCTTGCCATATTTTGTCCGATTTTGTCATATTATTGTCTATTTTTGTGGTCTGGCAACCCTGGTTGACTGACCGGTGTCTGAGTCAGTGGCGTTGATCCGACCCACGCGAGTGCCAAGACTGGCAGCCTCACTGACCCACAGCTCGAGCCGGGAGGTCAACTGAGGTCGCAGGTCATTGACATTGGTCACTTGCACGGTGACCGGCACGCTGGAGGTCAATGACCCCGCCTGTCGGTCAATGGCCACTGCAGTCAGCTGATATTCACGTTGCTGCTCGTAATCCAGCCGCTCACTCACATACACCACCCCTGACACACACAGACACACATACACATATACATACACACACATACAAACATATATACACATAAATACATCTACATACACCTAAATACGTATACACACAAGCAAATACGTATACACATACATAAATACATATACACACATATAAATACATATACACACATATAATACATACACACATATATAAATACATATACACACACATATATGAATACATATACACATATAAATACATATACACATATAAATACATATATACATATGAATACATACATATAAATACATACACACACATAAATACATACACACACATAAATACACACACACACATAAATACATATACACATAAATATGTACACAATTTGAAATTTGAAATTTTCAAATGAATATTTTTGAAAAGTAATTGAAACAGTCACATCACAAACGAGTTATCCAGCATAGTAAAAAGTATAGTTGACAAATATAATTATTATTCTAACATATGAATAATGTATTTTATGCTTATATATTGTATTATGTTTATTGTATGCAAAAAAATCCTAGAACTTCACTCACCACTGTAGAAATCGATCCGAAACGGAATCTTGCTTCTCCCATGACTATTATTATGAGGGTCGGAACGACCAATCAGCAAGTAGACAACTGCTGAACGATGATTGGACAAAGATGATGAAGAAGAAGATGATAAAGAAGACGGAATTGCTGAAATTGTCATTATCGGTGTGTCAACTAAGGTGTTCTCCTTAACACGGGCTTGATAATGCGCCTGCTGGAAGAGAGGTAGCTGATTGGACACCAGTGACACGGTGACCCGAGCACGTGACATCAACGAACTATCGCCTGTGTGACGTCACAACACACACACACACACACACACACATTAAAGCTCAACTAATTATATAAACACACCAAAACACAGTCCATCTTATGACATTTTGCAAATTATTATTTTTAGGAATGTTATTTTTTCATAATTATAATTGATATTTTCCATAGCATTTATTATATTTTTAAGAATAAATTTGAGACATATTCATGGTTTGTCTGATAAAATACAAAAACCACGATACTTTTTTATAACATATTGAAGAGAAAATTATATACGAATTCATGAACTTCTATGGAACTAGGAAAATATTGCATATCTTTAGCCAAAACAATATACAAATATGAAAAACTTATAACCTTGATCTCTGGCTTCAATCAGAAGAGCGAAAGATTCTTCCATCTGGTCGGACTTGGAGGTGCTCTTGTGAGAAAGCCACGAGGAAGAGGGCTGCCATGTGATCTCCCCCCGATCTCTGTCCACAGAGAAGAGAATGTGTTCGCTGGTGTCTCTTCTATTATCTCTCGCTCTCTCTCTGATTCGCTGTGTAGAAAGCAGGGAATATGTCACCCTGCCGTTCTGTCCGGCGTCGCTGTCCACTGCCAACACCTGACAACATACACACACATAACATACATACATACACAATCCATAATATACACCATCATACACACACAAACATACTCAAACATACTCAAACATACTCAATCATACACGATCATACACAATCATACACATACACACACAAACATACAGACATACAAACATACACACCCATAACATACAAACATACAAATATACACAACCATACCCAATCCATAACATACATACACACACAAACATACACACAAACATACGCACAAACATACGCAATCATACAAACATACACACACACACAAGCATACACACACACACCCATACAAACATACGCAATCATACAAACATATATACACACACACACACACACACACACACACAACCATACACAATCCATAACATACATACATACACACAAACATACAAACATACACACAAACATACGCAAACACACAAACATGCACACTCCGAACATGCATATAAATATACATACATATATGCACACATATATACACACGAAATGAAATACAGACACACATATACATATACACATGAACATGCAAGCAAACAGACGCATATGCACATACGTATGTGTATATACATACTCGCATACAACCACGAAAACATACACGTAAATAGAGACACAGATACAGAAACAGAGGAATAAAGGGAGAGAAAGAGAAATAGAGAGAAAAAGAGAGAAATAGAGAGACAGAAAGAGAAAGAAAGGGACCAGAAGAGAGGGAAATAGAGATGGAGAGAGAGTGGGAAATAGAGATAGAAAAAAGAGATAGAGCGTAAGAAATAGGGAGACGGAAAAAGAGAGGAATAAAGAGAGAGAAAGCGAGAAAGAGAGAGACCTTGGATACGACGGTGCCAGGTGGCATGTCGCGTGGCAGAACGGCATGATAGGGACGACCAACAAACAGTGGTGCATTATCATTCACATCCGTCACACTGATGTTGACCTGCGCTCGTGCCACGTGGCTGACACGTGACTGCCACGTGGCACGAACCTGTACCACCAGCACGTGGTACTGGTGTAGTTCTCGGTCGAGAGGCACGTTACTGGTGTACACCACTCCTGATGTACCGTCCACGCGCTGTACAATGTACAAGTTGTAATGTATGTACAATGTACAAGATATGTTATAATTTATGTATGTGTTAAATAAATTATATGCTAAAATATGATAAATGGAACATATATTTTTCGCGCACAAAATTATTATTATTGTCAATATTAATTACAGGCAAATCCAGTAGCATGGGTGAAGAGTGCAAGTGCACTATTACCACCCTGTGCGGTGACCCCATGTACCGGAAGCGCCTAAAAGATATACAGAGATACTTAAGATACTTCTAAAAGTTCAACTTTAGTCGAGAAGATGAAAGCTAATGAAGTAGGGTGCAAAATAAATATGTTAATATGTAGCAGAAACAAACAAGACACAAACAGCAAAGGAGGTTCACAATACACATTTTCAGAGAGTAAATATTATCCCATCCTGCTGTGTCAACCAATGTGAAACAATTTTGCACAGATTAAAAACCAAGCAGCAATAAAACAAACAATCAATATTAATTAGAAAGTAATTACAAATAAAAAAGCATATGATAATAGAATGATAATAACTACAAAATATATTAGATTTATGTAAATTATAAATCGGTAATTTGAGCAGACGGAACTCACGAAATATGAAGAGTTTGTGAGTTCGGTGAAGCGGAGAGGTACATTGGGTTTTGCCCCCTTCACAGTCAGCACAACAACTGTTTGGCGACCACTGGAACGATTTTCAGACACGGCTGCATAAAAGATGTCGGTGGAAAACGAAAGAACCCGACCGTTGGCGGGCGACAAGTTTCCCGACGACGATGCAGAAAACTCCTGCGCAGTGTGCTTTCTGATTTTCACCGCACAGATGGCGCTGTGGTGGCCGTCCGAAACTGTCACCGCCCAGTTAGATACAACAGGCAGACCGTCCACGCTTGTCGTATTACCAACACAAACCGATCCACTACTCATGTCCATCAAGAATGCCGCCTCCGTGATGACGTCAGAAGTGACGTCATTGGTGGTTTGTAGAGAGAGGTCATGATACGCCGCCATCTTGTAACTGAAAATGCATACACACACACACACACACACATACTCATAAACGATCTATACCATTTGCAATTTGATTTGAGAAAAGTGAAAATAGAATTGAGAAAAGTGAAAATAGATTTGAGAAAAGTGAAATTAGATTTGAGAAAAGTGAAATTAGACTTGAGAAAAGTGAAATTAGAATTGAGAAAAGTGAAATTAGAATTGAGAAAAGTGAAAATAGAATTGATCCATGTTATTTCAAACATATAAATTATCGTTATAACCCGAAAATGCAAATTTATTTCATATATTTGTTTAAAAAATAAAAAACTGAGAATCTTGTAACATCTCTAATATCTTTATTGAACAGAAATTCATTGAAATATCATAATCAGACATCAGACATTAGCAGTGATTCCACAATACGTGTAAACAGCCATTAAGTACAACAAAATCAGTTTAAATAATCGCAAACGAATTATGGATGCGTGTAGAAACGAAAGGGATTGGAAGAATGTAGCTAAAACACTCGGTGTTAACATAAAACGGTCTTTTACTGGCTGAAATCCAACGAGGATTGCCCAAAACACCGGGGAGGCAATCGCGTGAAAAAAACGCCACAAATGATTAACACAATAATATCAGCGGTTGAAAAAACGCCTTCACTCACTCTGACAGACCTGCAGCTCATCATCCACTCGCAGCATGTATATCAGGTGTGCCTAAACACAATCAGGAACTGGCTTGACTGGGAGTTGTTGTCGCTGAAAGCCTTGCGACCGACGAATGATCGCATGAGCAACGCCGACAATAAGCGAAAAAGGGCCGAATACATGGAGGAACTCTTCCGTATTCGGTCCGATGGTCGCACGCCAGTGTGGGTGGATGAGACGAACTTCAATTTGTTCTGCAAGCGCAGCCAAGGACGGTCAAAAGTGGGGACCAGAGCTGCTGTGGTTCTCCCGGCCAGCAAAGGCACTAATCTGCACATCATTGGCACCATGGCAACAACAATACTCGTCCTCATGTCCACCAGGCGGGGCTCGTTCAACAAGGAGAGCTGTGCTGAATGCTTTCAGTGTCTGGTGGAGCAGTGTCGCCAAGCTGGAATCGATCGCCCCACGGTAATTTTTGACAACGCCCCAGCACACAGTCCACTGGAGGCAGTGTTTGAGGAGCAGCAGGACATTTAGCTGCTCAGAAAGACCCCCTACTCGTACCTACTCAGTCCTATCGAGCTTTCATGGAGCTCAATAAAGAGCCACGTGAAAAGAAGTTTAAGGGAGAAAATGCCCGATGTGCTGGCCATGACTCGGGACAACGCCGGCCCGTCCATTACCGAGCAGCGGATGCAACTGCTGGAGACGGTCGCTCTCGAGGCGATCAGCCACGTGGATACAAGTCGTATCCAGTGCATTGTATCATACAACGCACCTGCAGAGCTACGCCAATCGGGTAGAGCGTTACTACGCTGCAGCGTTCCGCGGAGAAGACCTCGTCGAGATTTCTTGTTTAATTAATTTTGTACTGCTTGTGTCTGCTTGTTCCCTTGATTATTTTCCGTTCATCAGCTGGCGTGACGTTTCAATGCTATTTGAATTCAAACAACGCGTGTACTTAAATTCAAGCGAAAAGGCAAGATATCACCACTCAACACAATCACAACGCAGCATGGCCCACTAAAACACCTTCACTAACAAACACACACGAACGTTGTGCGCAAACAACTGCCCTATGGCGCGCACTGCCCCAGTGGCGCGCACTGCCCCACCCCCTGCATCCCCACACCAGCGAGTTCACTCCTTGGAAATGCTGCGCTCGCTCATAACACGTGCATACAACATACATACACTCACACTACCTCGCACACACAAATAGACACCATACACAAAAATATACTGTACAATATTAAACATAGTAAAGATGGCTAGCAACGACAAGCGCTATTCGCACGTGATGCCTTAACACTTGCCATAAGCTGGATTGTACCGTCTCTGAAATTGTTGTTTCTGTAGATGTGTGTGTGTGTGTGTGTGTGTGTGTGTGTGTGTGTGTGTGTGTGTGTGTGTGTGTGTGTGTGTGTGTGTGTGTGTGTGTGTGTGTGTCTGTGTGTGTGTGTGTGTGTGCGCGCGTATGTGTACACGTGTGTGCACGCTTTGCTTGCGAGTGCTCTCCGAGAACAGTGGCTCTATGCAAAATCGCTGACAATGATATATTGGCTGATAGAATTCCTCATAAAGTAAGCACATGTACGGTACATATATGTATTAAAATTGTAGTACATAGTACATATCATTGCACATAATTGTATAGTACATATTAAGTAGTACATATCTGTATTGTAATTGAATTGAATATAATTAAATAATTTGTTATACATATTTAAATGCACTGGAGAGCACAATAGTGACCTTATAGCTTAAATAATTAATATATCACTTAATTTTATGTAACACTTCTAAACATTTCAAATGAATACTCATAATGTGTAAAATAACATGGATCAATTCTATTTTCACTTTTCTCAATTCTAATTTCACTTTTCTCAATTCTAATTTCACTTTTCTCAAATCTAATTTCACTTTTCTCAAATCTAATTTCACTTTTCCCAAATCTATTTTCACTTTTCTCAATTCTATTTTCACTTTTCTCAAATCAAATTGCAAATGGTATAGTATCACTCAAATGTGTGATATAAAATAAGAATAAATTTACGCATTTGAACACAGCAATGGAAAGGCTAATGTTCGCGTGAATTTATGCATGGGCAAAGCCTCACGGCCCCGGCTGGCACACCGCAGGTCCGGCAGCACGGGTTTTGCAGTCACGGCCAACACAGAAACTGCACGGCTGAGCTCACACAAAACCCGCAGTGCGACAATTGGGCTACCCTTTCAGAAACGAACCCAAACGTTTCACCTCGTCAGGGAATCGAACCCTGGACCTCTCGCTCAAATTAAAGTATATGTAAGTATAAGTAAAGGTGTAATCAAACGTAAGGATATGTAATAAATGTAATGTGTAATGTAATAAATGTAAGAGGTGAAATGATGTGTCAGAAACCGATAAAACTTCACACACACACACACACGCACACACACACACACACAGATGCAAGAATTTGCCGAACTTAATCTATACTTCAATCTTAATATTTCAATATTTCATCAATAAATCATTTTCCAATCAAACCATTTTCCCAGCTAGTGTAATTCACACCACACTATTTAGCAATGTAAACTACACTAGCAGATATGCTATATTGCACTCATTGTTGCATTGATTGCATTGACTCATTGTTGTTGCAATGATTATAATATTGATTGTTGCAATGATTGTTGAATGATTGTTGCAATGATTATAATACTGATGGTTGCAATGATTGTTGCAATGATTATAATGCTGATTGTTGCAATGATTATAATGCTGATTGTTGCAATGATTGTTGCAATGATTGTTGCAATGATTATAATACTGCTTGTTGCAATGATTGTTGCAGAACTGACGTGAGCTCGTGAGAGTCCGGGTCTGTGGCCGATATTGTGGCCACGTGCACGCCGCTGAAGCTGGGCATCCACAGGCTCCACTGCTGCTCTTGTTCAGGACACTGCGGTGCCTCGTCGTCCACGTTGATGATACGCACGTGCACCTTGACCGGTCTCCAGCAGAGCAGGGAGCGCTCTCTTCCTCTGTCCGTCACACTGACCGTGAGCCACAAGTGGGGCGTGGTCTCGTAGTCCAGTCTTCCAGCCACACTCACCGCCCCTGTGCAACATCATGCAACATACAACATCAATGTGCAACATCACTTCCGATCACAATGCAGCAGTAACGTCTCAGCTTTTGTCTCGATATTTCCACAACCAACAGCACGATTACACCGAATTACTGGTTGAGCTACACATTACATTACATTACATTAGGACAATTATATCGCGCTTTTCACCCGAAGGTCTCAAAAGCGCTCACACACATGCACATACACTCAAGCAAAAGAGGCATACACATAAACAATCACGCACAGACACACGCACACACACACACAAACACACACACACACACACATACACACACAAAACAGACAAGCACATATACGCACAAACCCAGACATTCCCGTTTACATACGCAAACACACATTCACACACATACATATTGAGGAAAAAAACAAAAAACCAACACACACACACAAACACTCACACACATGTAACACAAAAGACTAAGATCACTTTAATGCGTGGGAATTATTCATAAGTGGATGTTTTACCACATATTCAGACGGTTTTTCAATGTTTTCAGCAAAACGTTCTCTCCCTATTACCAATCGCTAAATGAGCGCTGTTGTTGGTGTGTGTATGTGCATGTGTGTGTGTATCTCATTGAGTTGTAGTAAGCAGGAAGGAGTGAAAAACTCGTGAGTCCAGCTTTCCTGTTATTATACATTTCTTTGAAACATTCTAGAATGTTTCCCCATCACTAGATTATTTTTGTAGAAGTTTGCTATCGTTTTCTATCTTAGACACTGCGAAATTGAACAAATTCTCATTTTGAATCTCTTTCCTGCTGGTCAAGCATTTGAAAATCATTATTGAATCTCCCCGTTCCCTGTGTTGATAATTTTGGAATTAGGTATGTATACATGTGTGTGTGTGTGTGTGTGTGTGTGTGTGTGTGTGTGTGTGTGTGTGTGTGTGTGTGTGTGTAAGTGAGCTCACCAGTAGCCGGATCAACACGCACGAGCTTAGCAGCGCTGGGCTCGAGAACACTGTACACTAGCTGCCCATTGGCTCCTGTGTCTGCGTCCACCGCACTTACTAGAAGCTGATTGGTCCGCGACGTCACTCCCGCCGATGACGTCATCACCGGAGAGCCAATCGCCGCCGTTTCAGCAGCCCAGCCCGAGTACGAGTCGAGCAGGAACTGAGGGGCGTGGTCATTGACATCCAGCACGTGAACAATGACACGACTCACCGCTGACACTCCCACCTGCCCACCACACGCAAAATAATAATAATAATAATATTATTAATATGAAAATGGAAACATTAATTATAATTAAAATTGAAATTGTACTTAAGACTCACATACAAGCATAAAAACATATAAGCTTTTCATGTGTATAAAATAAAATTAAGTTTAATGTATTTAATATTATATGAAATGGATAAAATATAATCATTATTAATTAGAACAACAATAATAACAATAATATATCTTAAAATATTATTATTCAAAATAACATATACTTATATATTACATTACAAATTTATTTATTATAATATTCATAATATTATATGTCTATTATTATGATTAATTACAGGCAAGTCCAGTAGCATGGGGGAAGAGTGCAAGTGCACTATTACCACCCTGCGGTGGCCCCCCGTGTACTGGAAGCAACGAAAATTCATGAGAAAGAGAATTTTAAGAATACGATAAAAAACGTGTGGATGCAACATATATCATTCACTCTCGTTCAGTGGTTCTCAACCTTTATTCTCACTGATTCCCCACTTCTTCTTAATACGAGCCATCTCTTTATTTTCCACACAACAGCGCTGATAAATTCAATATATTGAGTTGTTACATCAAATAAAATGTCATTAGAGGTCATTAGAAACAAAAATAAACGAATTTTAATTGATAAAAACACACATAGTTGTCCTGTTCTGTCCGACCTTTAGCTTCCCACTTGACAACTCTTCCATTCCCCACCAGTGGGAAATTCCCCACACACAGGTTGAGAATCACTGATCTAGTTCATTGATTTCAACAATAATAATAATAATAAATTGGGAAAAATTCTTGGAGAAATGCTGGGAATAACGGATAAAATAGCAAAGAAATATGATAAAATAAATATGATATGATGAAATAATTATAAAAAGATGACAAGCACTTACTGTGCTGATGGCGCGAATGGTGAAGTTGTAGATCCTGACTGTTTCATAGTCAAGAGCCGAGGATACAGTGAGTACCCCCGAGCCAGGATTAAGAGCCAGATGAGTCAAAACGTTGTTACTATCGTCCATGATACGGTAAGTCACCGCAGACTGACACTGAGCTGACACGCGCAACACCACCGAGCCCACCATCAAGTCCTCCGTAATCTCCGCCACATACTCACTCTGTACACCCCCTCGCGTCCACACACACGTGCATACAATTACCAACCAATATATCAACCTCATATTACATAACATTTCAACTTCACACAATGACACCGTGTGTGTGTGTGTGTGTGTGTGTGTGTGTGTGTGTGTGTGTGTGTGTGTGTGTGTGTGTGTGTGTGTGTGTGTGTGTGTGTGTGTAGAATTATACACCGTCCGGGAAATTTTCAATACTAGTGAAGGATACTCATAGATTATTGCCCGAGCTTTCACACAGTTTTTTTTCTCTGGCTATCATGAATTAACATCACTGAATTGATCACTGGAAAAATCGAGTGGATGATTTTAAAACAATGTTAACACAATCAGGATTTATTTCCAATTTTTTCGGTTCTCATTTCAAGTTTTCAACATGCCTAAATAATAAATACAGTGAAATATTTGTACAAATAGTATAAACTATTAGAATTATCTAGGATTATCTCAGTTTCACATTGTTTGGATTATTAATGTAGAGTTGACTGAACAGTAGAAAGGCGAATGTAATGAAAATTTAATATCCGCAACGAATATGCATAATGTCTAATTGCACTGCTCCGGAATCACATTACAATTAACTAGCACACTGCGCTAATTGACACACACACACACACACACACACACACACACACACACACACACACACACACACACACACTGCTAATATGATTAATCACTCATAAATGAAATTGCAACAGATACAATCATTTCGGCCTCAAATACTCGCCTCACGCGCACAAACTCACGCACCGCCCCGCTGGCGATTGAGAAAGATGAGATAAAACAATGATAGCGTAGAATAGTACGCTGATATCTATTTTAATTATAATTATAATTATGAATATAATCATGTATCTATATTTAATATAATACTATTTACAATACTATTATATAATTTATTGTAAATACTTAATGCAATACTAAATTTTAATTATGGAATATTAATAGCGGAAAGATAATTCTACTGGGTGATTAATTTATATGTATGAATAATTTCATTGCGTAATTATATATATTGTTATTGTTTGACATGCTCTATTTTCTAACGAAAGATTCCCAATAGAGATTTTGTAAGAATTATCTCTATCTCTCTTCCGCTTTCATGTTTCTGTAATCTATAATTATATATTATTGCCCGTTTATTTATTTCATATTTGCGCTTGTGTATCATTTCATATTATAGATATAATTACGCATTTGAACACATCAGTAGAGAAGGCTGTGTTCTCGTGTCATCTTGCGAGGACAAAGACTCACAAGGTCCCGGCTGGCACACCGCAGGTCCAACCACCACACACACACACAAGGGGTATCCACAGTCACTCAACCAGCACACACAGAAAACTACACGACTACAAGCAGATTAAACCCTCCTTGCGACAATTGTGCTATCACTTTAAGAAACAAACCCAACCGTTTCACCTCGCCAGGGAATCGAACCCTGGACCTCCCGTGTGCAAGGCGTGCGTCTTAGCCACTCGGCTACGAGGGGGACATTCAATCCCTATATTAAATACATGTATACGCTTAATCTAGCGGAGAAATTTCAATAAATTTCTCTTCCATTGCTCATTTCATGTTTTACACGTTTGTTTATGTTGTGTTGATGTTTGTATGTGTTTGTGTGTGCATGTGTATGTGTTTGTGTGTTTGTGTGTGCTCGTCCTGGCTTCTAAGAAAAACAGAAACTGTCAGATTTGTCAGATTTCGCATCTTGTTCAAGCTGACCTGACCAAACTGAGGAGCGGCATTGTTCGGCATGCTGATGACGATGTTGACGTGAAGATCCGAGTGTCTCGAAGGACTGCCAGCATCACTGACTCTCACAGTCAACAGGAACTCTGACACGAGACTGGAGGACAACGGAGAGGCCACCGTCAAATCTCCAGTTCGCTCATGCAGGGCAAATGTTGCGTCCACGTTACCTGTCATGGGTCAGGTGAGGTCAGATGAGGTCAGGTCATGAACTTCACTATAACAACAGGTGTGTATATGTAATTATTCGCTGTCTGGGAAAATTTCAATACTAGTGAAGGATACTCATAGATTATTGCACGAGCTTTCACACAGTTTATTTGTTCTCAGTCTATCATGAATTAATATCACTGAATTAATCAGTGGAAAATTCGAGTGAATTATCTTAAAACATTGTTAACACAACCAGGTTTCATAATTTGGTCTTGAACCATCTCCAATGCGTATGTTTGCCAGGTAAATTTTGGTTTGATTAGAAACAAAAACAACACGAAAATCAATAGCAACCTGACAAGATGGAGTAAGTGAGCTGAGCGTTGAGCCCGTGATCCAGGTCATAGGCCAGTACACTGGTCACGTGACTGCCCACGGCGGCAGTGTTTAGGACACGCGTGGTGATCATGTGATCAGTGAAGCGAGGCGCGTGATCATTGGAATCTAGCACGCGCACAAACACTCGCGCAAAGTCGCACAGGGCACCTCGGCTTAGTGTATCAGTGACACACACTGATACACTGATAATGTGTTGATTGGCGGTTTCTCTGAAATGTAATTCAGTTTGGTGATTGAGAATGTTGCATTGTTGAAAAAACTGAGATTCTACATCATAATCATCGTATTATACAATAGTAATAATTAGTATTATTATGCAATTATATGTATTATAATATTCTATATGTATTATATTATTCTATATGTATTATATTATTATATTATTCTATGTATTATATTATATTATTCTATGTATTATATTATATTATTCTATATCATCATGTGCATCTATGCTTTTATGTGTTGTATTCTGTTATGTAGATAGGAAGAATATGAAGCAATTATGAGAGTTTAAGAGAAGTGCTTGATACACAATGCCACGTGCTAAAAGATTCCAGATTTATATTGTTCTATTTAAGAAAGTATATTTACCATTGTCCTCTTTAAATCCCGCGTTTTTGTAGGTCAAAATTAGTATTTCTACTGTATTTGGAGAATTGCATGTGTGTTTGTGTGTGTGTACCTGTCGAGTGACCGGGTCAACATCACGTGACCTGAGGTCATGTCAACAGAGAACAAGTCTAGCAAGTTCTTACTGGCGGCCCCTACAATACTGTATTCCAGCTGCAAAAAACAAACACGCATTGAAAAGATAAATATAATATTGACATACATGTATGCACAGACATACATACACACACACACACACACGTCAAATATGGTAACTAAACCTACATAAAACTGTGGATATTTTTGGAAGCTTTTAGAAAATAATAAACATATTTTTCTGAATAAATAACATATGATTACAATATATTAAAAAAGAGAACTTGGTAAAAATTAAGATCAAATTTGATTTGCAAAGCTAGTATACAACATTCATTAGCCATATTTCAAACTTTTCAATATAAAACAAAACCTATAATACTTGAAATATTATAAATGTAACACAAAAATTATATAATAAAACATCAGTGAATTAAGACATTTTTTAATATTTTGATTTCCAAGAGACACTCGCTAATCTAGCACAATTTTATTTCCAAAATTTCTTAAAATCTGATTTAGCATCAACTAAATGCAAAACAAAGAATTATTTTCTTTGTAAAAATGGAAGATTCATATAAAATAATGAAATCATTAGGTAAAACCTAAAATATCATCTAATTTACTGCTAATAAGATTTTAAAACCGTAAAAAAATATGTGGGCTTGATTTTATTATATTATATTAAACTTGTATTGGAAAAATCTACATTATTTCGTTATACACACGGTAATAATTTTCGTCAATACTTCACAATGAAAATTATGAGTGTATTTCAAACTTGAATGCAGTTTATACTTTGTTCTTACCGAGTGGTGGACAGGGCTACTTGGCGTATCGCGTATACTTCTTGAGGATGTTGATTCTTGGATGGTAAGAGAGGTAACCACGCTACCCGGTTTTGTAGACAATTCCGACACATTGGCTACAAAAAGTGGCGCAGAAAACAGAGGTCGATGTGATGTCACTCCCATCACATGCACTTGTAGCTACACACACACACACGCATACATACACATATACATACATTGATGGTGATTGTGAGAATGAAAAGGTCGTTTAGAAAATATATTTCTGAACTGAAAACACTGAATTATAAGCAGAGACTTCAAAAATTTGTTTTGCCAACGCTAGAAGAAGGAAGAAAAAGAAAAGATATGATAATTATATACAAATGTTTGAGAAGAATAGACACAATTCAACATGAGATAATGTTTAAAATATCAAAATCTGCTAGGGAGCATGACAAGAAACTGTAACAAAAAAACAATAAAAAGTGACCTGAAAATATACAGTTTTCCATATATATAGCTCGTATATCAGATTGGAATAACTTATCGGCCAATGTCACAAGCATAATAAAATACTATCAAAGGATTTATGGAGACTCATTCGATCTAAATGGAAGGCGGAACAGACGAGTTGAATCAGTCCTGCGCGCACTACAATTCACTGAGAACACACACTGACACACACACTGACACACACACACTCATACACACACACACATACACATTGCAAGATGGATGGATGTTGCTAGCAATGAACGTTCTAATGAGCTTTCAACAACATGGCTTGTTGTCGAAATAACACTCGATCATCTTCAACCCCACTCAACTAATCAATCCACACACACACACACACACACACACGCATACATACACACTCATGTCTTACCATCAACAAACACAAACTCAATCTATCATGCATGTGTATATAAGTGTATGTGTGTGTGTGTGTGTGTGTGTGTGTGTGTACTGTGTTAGTGGTTCGCTGGGCATTTTCTCTCAAAGGTTGGAAAATAAAAAAGGCAAATATAAGTATGGTAGCACGTGTGTATTTGAATATATGAACTTTTTGACGGAGCGGAAAGTTGAAACACACACTCACACACACTAACACACACACATATTTATACAACACAGTAGTCATGTGGTAAGTAATTTTCTACCAGATGCACTTCACGAAAAATGCCAATATTTCATCATGACGATAATATTAAATATTAAATTAAACATTAAAAATTTTACGCTTCCAGACGTGGTTTTTTGTGTTGTTTTTTGCGAGTTCAATGCGTTTTTTCAATTTGTTCACGTTTGTCGAGTGTGTGCAGTAGTTCGACGTACCGTACTGCAGACGGTATGGTGTGCAGTGGTAGCGGTGATATTCAGATGGAAGCGAGTTTGGCTGTGGTGTATGAGTGATCGAGTCACCACAATCACCACACCACCACTAACACCACCTCCACTGTACACCGAGAATAGGTCGTACTCGTTACCACCTGCACACACACACACATACACACACATACATACATACACATATATACGAGTATATATATATATACATTTATATACCCATAGACATTTCATTTATTGAGCATTTATAACGCGCTTTTCAGTGTAGCAAAAGCGCACACACACATACAGACATACATAGATATAGCCATAGATACACACAAACACACACACACACACTATATACATATAATGTTCGCGTTTGCAAGCGCGATTAAGCTAAATTGCAATTTCACATTTTTATATCCTCTTCCTGGTTGATTTCATGTTTCTAGCTACACATACACATATATCCATACACATACATAGGCATTCGCATAATTACATACACATATACGTGTAAATCTACACACATTCACACACACATACACACTCATGAATATACATGAGATGCCGCAGCGACTTGAGGAAATATGGCTTCCCGTTTAGCTGCATTACCAAGTGGAATTATTTAAGCAATGATGTTGTGGCGGCCCCCAACCATAAGTTCCTTTAAGTCGTTGTTGGACAAATGTGGCAATTGAGACGGCACAGCTCGAGCCATGCTCATCTCCCGTAAATTCAACTCGGCGAGAACACACACACACATGAATACACACATGAAGACACAAGTTTAGAGGAAACTGGCACAAGAGAGAGAGCGAGAGATAAAGAGAGATAATGTGAGGAGGCAATCAGCCAATCGACTTAGAAAAAGAAACTGAAATTGCCCACTCAGCTAGATAAGTTGAACAAATAACAACCAAACACACAAACACAAACATACATACTGAAAGAGGCACAAATTTGCAATCAGTTTGAAAGTCTGACAGAATTTGTCTGTGCGTGTGTGTGTGTGTGTGTGTGTGTGTCAGTGTGTCAGAGTGTGTGTTTGTATATGTGTGTGTGTGTGTGTGTGCGTGTGTGTGTGTGTGGGTGTGTGTATGTGTGTGTGTGTGTGTCAGTGTGTCAGAGTGTGTGTTTGTATATGTGTGTGGGTGTGTGTGTGTGTCAGTGTGTGTGTGTGTGTGTAGCTAAAGAGTAAACATAATCAAATTGTTTGATGGCTGTAGTGAGTGAGTGAGTGAGTGAGAGAATGAGTGAGTAAGTGAGTGAGAGATTCCTGTGCCTGAGAAAATAGCCTCGGGCTTTTTTCTCTTAAATAATGCAATCAAGTGTCATAATGTTGCATTTTATCAGACAGCCTTAACAATGTTTAACATCATTCCTCCAACATATATACACACACACACACACATATATATATATATATATATATATATATATATATATATATATATATATATATATATATATATATATATATATATATAGCATCCGTGAGCTGAAAATTTGTGTGAAAATGTTAAATTATCACAAATTTTTCAGTGGCTGTTAATTGTGCAAAGCAGTGCTCTCAACCAAACGAGCACATTTGTATAATTTAAAACATTACGCCATTCAACAAGCAAAGTGTTGGACACACACAAGCACTTGTCACAAATATGTGTGCGTGTGTGTGTGTATGTGTGTGTGTGTGTGTGTGTATGTGTGTGTGTGTGTATGCGTCAGTAGTTCTGATTCTGCTTCAACATATTTCATTTTCGCAGAGTGCAGAATTTCGCTACACAAATAAATTCTGTAAAAACCGTTTCATTGATTAACCATTCGTTTATTAAATTCTTTTATTATTATATAATTCTTAATGCTCTTGATTTCAGTGATAATTTTTGGTAGTTTTTCTATTTACGAAACATCAGCCTACGACGTACCGACTATATTGAAGAGGACCGTGGACGAGTTAGTTCCAATAACCGCCACCAGATGGCCCACCGGGTCTGTGTTCATCACCAGTACAGGGGCGGATGGAAGATGCAGGCTTATTGGTCGATCAGCTTCTGAGACCGCCACTGCTTGAACGTGTACCACAACACGAGCCTGCGAGGACAACGGGGGACTCCCCCCGTCCTCAGCAACAATCTGACAATCACCACCAATATTAATAACAATAATAATATTATTAATAATATATTTATATACGAGTGTTCCCAATTCTCGTATATATACATATTATATATATTATATTATAATATATTATAAATAAATATCAAATTATTATTAGTATTATTATTATAATTATTTTTATCATGTACACACCGATACGCAAATATACATTAGGCATAAATTTATACAATCTTAGGTCCCAAATGTTTGGAAGTCACTGACACACACACACACACACACACACACACATATATATATATATATATATTGACTATATCACACCCTGCGTTACATATGGATTCTAGCATTCAGAAAATTCCCCTATGTAAGCCTACAGGTGTGTGTGTATGTGTATGTAAGTGTGTGTCCCGCTAGTTTGGCAACCACTGTGTCAGATCACGTGACCCACTACCATCTGGCAACACTGACCGTGAGCTCGTGCTGGTTGCCAGGTCGCACGAGAGGTCCGTCATCATCAACAACAACAACACCAGAACGACCAGATGAAGAAATGGACCGAGGTGAAATTGATATAAATCCTCGCATTTCATCCACAGAAAACACATTGATCGTATCGGTGATAACAGCGTCTGTTGTGGCATATGTGGTGGCATATGTGGTGGCATCTGTGGTGGCATCTGTGGTGTCGTCTGTGGTGGCGTGTGTTGTTGTGGTGGCTACAAGTGTGCTGGAAACCAGGCTGTATCTCACTGAACTATTAAGCCCGTCGTCCTCATCATACGCCACCAACTGAGACACACACACACACACACACACACACAAATACATACACACAGTGTCAATATACGCGAATTTATCAAATGTCCTCGATGTAGGTATTTAATAAATTATGCAAATTAATTGTATATAAAAATAAATTAAATATATTAAATTAAGTTAAGCTATGTATTGATTTAGTCATGTATGCATTCAATTAATGTCTTCAAATATCTGATACTTTTTATATTACCAACATATTGATACAGTCAAGTGTAATTTCAGTAAAACTATCAATGATTGACGCTTCAAAGACTGATAAATTGTTTCTACATTTACTAGCATAATTAATAATATTATGATGTTGAAATTTAATATAATTTAAATGCACATGCTTTCTTTGAAACAATACTTCTATATATTTAACAACAAACTATAAAAATATTACCTAGAAATTATCTATAGAAACGTAGCAATGTGCTATGTTTTACATATTGTATATATAAGAATTATAAGAGCCAGTAGTAATTGCAGGAATTATCAACACAGATGTATCCATGTGGTACAAGTAGCGTGTGATTTATACATGTCCTTCGAGCTCCTTGACATCATTGAGTCCCTGTGTCTCTCTCTCTGTCTGTCTCTCTCTCTGTCTCTCTCTCTGTCTCTCTCTCTGTCTCTCTCTCTGTCTCTCTCTCTCTCTCTGTCTCTCTCTCTCTGTCTCTCTGTTCGTCCATATTTCTCACTGCCCACCACCATCAGCACTAGCAGTTTGTCTCAATTAGTCAAGACAATACGCACAAGACATGGCCAATTAGCTTCCATTAACACCACTCAACCGCCCCAACACAACACCACGTCGCTTGGAATGTGTGTGTATGTGCGTGTGTATGTGTGTGTGTGTGTGTATGTGCCAACACTTCTCACGAGATCTGCATTCCCCTCACTGTTTAGCTCCTACACATTTACACACACACACTTACACACACACACACACTTACACATTCTTCAGTTGACTGAAAACTGTCGGAATATCGCTTAATTTAACCACACACTTGTAATGAAATTTGATTATTACTAGTAAATTTGTTGTCGTGTAGGCGTTGATTGAGAGATATACATATGTAGGTATAGAGATATTTTCACTCATATCTACTCTGTAATGAGAAAATTTACCAACTTATGCACCATTAATTTAACAATATTATTAATAATAATAATAAGAGTACGTATATACAGTGTCCATATAAACACATGAATATATACAGACGGATATAAATTTGAATTTGAGAGATGGAATATCAAAGCATGTGTATTCATACACAAACTGTTGGTAAAATATTACTCTCACACAAACACAAACATACTAGAAGCAGTGTGGATTTTTATCTCAGAAGAATCTTAATTGCAATGGCGTTGCCGATGGAAGAGACTGAAACCCCCTCAAGAAATTGTGCCAAGCTCCCCCCCCCCCAAGCCCCCTCTCATAAAAATCCTGAACATTTAATTTTCTAGTGTAGTTCCACGTGTTTCGCCATGCTGCACATATATTCCTAAGCTCCCCCCACTGGAAAATACTGGCGTCGCCACTGCTACGCCGTCTTAAGCTGGCGTTTATGCGCATCTCAGCTGACATGAGAAGATCGTAAAATCTTCAATGGATTTCACGCGGAGAATTTAAAATCGGTCTCCTGCTGTGTGAAATTTGTGTGTGCAAAAAATTCCATGCCTTTTTGCGTTCTACAATTCTAAATGCAAATCAATACAGCAGAAAAAATATACTTTTTTCTCTATTGGAATAACTCAATCTTGAATATGCAAATTTCAAATGCATTCTTAATGAGCTGTATGAATACATATCCATACTCATCGTCGGCAAATATATGCAGATTCCCCCATATATATCAGTGGTTTGGATCATATTCAATAATAACAATGTTAATAATATGCATATCAGAGTATTTTGCAATAAATATTTGCTTACCCCAGCAAGTATATACTGAGACACACTAACTCCTTCACTCGCTATGCACATGCATGTGTGTGCGTGTGTGTGTGTGTGTGTGTGAGTGTGTGTGTGAGTGTGTGTGGGTGTGGAATATCCCGCTTTTTTTTTAGCAAATATTGGTTTTATTGCAAGCCTGCATACGTATCCAGGAGATATAGCAACAATGAGCGTTTGCAATGAAAGAAAACAGTCAGCTAAATAAATAAACAAACTTACACAAAGTCAACATAACACAGCGGGCAAAAGAAAATAAACAAGAAACAGACAAGGAAAATATATGAATAAAAATGTGACCAAACGTTGAATATGATACATTTTAGATAAGAAGTTTTCTGATTTGAAAATTTGAAATTGCACTCCTTGATAAGGCTTAGTCACAATATATTTACCAAATAACTCATACAAATTTGTGATGTATTTAACCATATTATACATAATTACATAATAATACGGAGTAAATATGCAAGATATTTTAAAAAATGTTTATACGTTGATAAACATTAAATTAACACATTTATATCAAGTTGAAAAAACATAGAAAATGGGAAAAGAAATTATGAAATTATAAAATTTACCATTTCCGTTGAAACTTTTTTATTTTGCTCTTATGTTTTACTTGATTGAGATTATCAATATCCAAGATATAGCGCAGAATATGCAAATAAGAGCTGGGAGTAAAAAGTATTAAATATAAACTTAATGAGATAACAGATTATAAACTTGACGACAGCATTGAAATTTTGAAATTTGCTTGTAAATCTCTCTAGATATTGTTATTAGTATTATTAAATTAATCAACAAATGGTGAAATAAGGAAGACATACAGTGAACGTTATATAAATTACACATTACTGCAATCTCCATGCATCTTGATCATCAACAAACATACACACACACACACATACGTATTCACTAGAAATTCCACGTTAATATTGAATATAGACAATATTTTCGAGGAATTTACTTATGAGATAATTATCTGTGTTAATTGAAGTCAATGATTAAACTATACTGAACCAGTTAATCTGTGTGAATGAAGGCTTAAATAAGCCAAATTAAAATTCAATTACGAAACAAATATTAATAATATTATTAATAATAATGTGTCGGATAGTCCAAGTTTTATTCCATTCAATTCCACAATTGCAAAAATCTTCCCCATTGGCAACAGAATAGGGAGTTTTATTAAATTTGACATTGTAAAAGTTAGTGGCAAAACAGAAGCTGAACACATCAGTTAGCTAGTTCATTAACATAGCTAGCTCATCTCATAAAGTCAGTGTCCTTTGTGAAACATTATACATGCCTGTCCGAGCAAGCTAATGCTAAATTTATTTGATATGACACGTTGAATAGTGTCAGCTTACATACACACACACACACACACACACACACACACACACACACACACACAAACTGTCAAATACCTCAGAGATATTAAACCTTAATTAAGCACAACATTTGAGACTGCGCTAAAAAAAAGTCCACAATTTTGAGACCCGAAAGGCATGGGCATTTTTAAAGTACATTCTAGACACACTCAAACACACACATACACACACACACACTGACATACACACACAATTAAAATTGAATATAAGACAATATATAAACTTTTTTGTATAAAATACATTTTTCCTATCAAGTTGAAATAGAAAATATTTCAACTCACGTGCAAGTTGAAAAATTTACTTTCTTTCTATTAATTTTCTTATCACTGTTAGGCCTATTGAATTAATTAAAATTTGAAAGGTTTTTAAGATTTTGTGTTAGAGTTTATGATAAGAGTACATCAAAGTACTTATTATAAGTAAATTTTTAAAATATGATATATTTTTGGTATATTATCTGACCTGAGCGATGACCACGCTATCGGAAGACTCCAGGAGTGCAGCAGGAACCTCGAGCCGGTAGAACCGGTCCAGAAAGACGGGAGCGAACTCGTTGACATCCACAACATTGACCTTGACCCATGTCAGCGAGGTCAGCCGAGGATGACCGTTGTCAGACAGAGTGACCTAACACACACGCAGACAAATACAAAGCGAACCTCTTATAACAGTGCCTGCTTCCAGTCAGCTAATAGGAGAAGATCATTATTTTCAATCGGTTTTACCTTTCTGAGAAGACGTACAAACAGATCAATTTTATAAATAAAAAAATCATTTTGATATATTTGTGTTGTTTTTACTTATTGAATCTTTTTTATTGTTGGTTGTTTCTTATTGAATCATATATATTGTTATTTATTCTTATTTATTGATCGTTGTCATTTATTGAATCACATATTTATTGTTGATTGTTGTTTTTTATTGAGGAACTTGGGCGGAGTGACATTATGAAGTGTTATCGGATGATGGCTTATTATTTATTGTTATTTATATATTATTTTCTTTTCCAACTCTCTTACTATAATTTTTTCTTTTAGAACTCTCTTTCTCTCTGAATCTTTAGGGTGCTTCCAGTACATGGGGCCACCGCAGGGTGGTAATAGTGCTTGCACCCTTCCCTTGCTACTGGATTTGCCTATAATTAATAATAGTAATGCTAATAATAGAATAGATGAAGTGTTTCTCACCTCCAACATATGCGAGTCGTGAGTTTCTCGATTCAAAGATCGCCCAGTAGTGGTGATTTTGCCTGCGAAAATCACAACATACATAATCAGACATCTCAAAGATTAGAGATATTTCAGCTACAATAACCATATGGGCTATATGGGCACACAGCACATGAACTTGCAATGAATAATTGCAATGCATCAATATGTTGCAGATATACTTGCACAGAAAGAGAGAGGAAGAAAGACAAAGAGAGAAACAAACAAACAGAGACAGAGAGAGAGAAAGTGAGAGAGAGAGAGTTAGAGAGAACTAAATATAAAGCAGAGAAACCCGAAAAAAAGATAGATTGTCAGAAAGAGAGAAAAAAGGGGAGAAAAAGAAAAAAGGAGAATAAAAAAGAAGGAAAATGGCGGAGAGAAGGAGAGAAAAATGAAAGAAAATGGGGAAATAAAGAAAGAAGGGGAATGAAAAGAGAAAAACATGGAGAAACGACAGAGAGATAGAGCAAGAGAGAAGAACAGAGACAGAGAGAGAGAGAGATATAATGATTGTGATCACCTGAGATGGAGTCAATATGAAACAGCAAGTCAGGATCACCGCCTGTTATACTGTAACTTATTTCCTGCCGATCATTCTGCTCCTGTAGGCCGACACCCCGCCTCTTCGCTGCAATACTGCCCTGTCTAGTTGCAACCGACGAAGATGATGAAGATGATGATGAAGAAGAAGATGTGTCGGCATCTTCTGCTGTGATCCGCACCACAGCAGTTCCCGCCCGCGAGTTCTCCATCACCTCGCATTCGTACACCGTTTGAGACGATAACGGTGCATTGTCGTTCACATCCATGATGCTCACATACACCTTAAACACACACACATACATATACACACATATATATGTCTATCCATTTTGTAACAGTTATATAGCCAATCAAAAATTGAGTTAATAAAATGATATATGATTAATTAATATAAGTATAAATAAATGAGAAAAAAATTATAATTAGATTAATTATTTATTTAAAAGAGTGTTTTAACCAATCAACCAACATGCTGTGATGTAGACACACATATTAACCACATACACACACATACACACACAAACACACACACACACAAACTCAAACATATAAGCGACTAAATCAACAATAATAATTATTGTTTTTTTCACACATCAGCTGATCACAGAGAAAAGAAGGTGGGAATTGGGGAGAGAGCGGGGGACGAGAGAGAGTTACTACGACTCTGAGTATAAAATAATTATTTGTATGTGTGTGTGTGTTTGTGTATGTGTGTGTGTGTGTGTGTGTTTCTTGATGGAAATATTGACATATTGTGGTCCATTACACGCTGCTGTCTGTTATTATCAAAATAATAACAGGTTCGTCTATGTGTGTATGTGTGTGTGTGTGTGTGTGTGTGTGTGTGTGTGTGTGTGTGTGTGTGTGTGTGTGTGTGTGTGTGTGTGTGCAAGGAAAATATGCGAGCACTCACAAGTAAATCACAAGTTTGCGAACAAATGCACACATACATGGAAATGTATAAACACACACACACACTGACACACGGACACACACACACACACACACACACTGACACACACACACACACACACACACACATTGACACACACACACACACACACACACACACGAATGCATCAATACAACACAACTGCTAGATACCCGGAAGTAAGTACTATTAGGTGCAGGCACTTCCGCTGCGAAATTGTAGTTTGAATTACGCTGAAACCAGGGCGTGAAAACATCGGTAAAAACATATATCAAACTAGAGAGAACCCGTCAAATTTACTACACACAAGTACATATATATATGAAAAATTAAATACGTTATTTGCAATTAAAATTTCAGCAGTAAATGTTGGCGCAAGCTTTTATGCCGTTTTTTCACGAGAGCCGCCATTTTGATTTTTGACTTGGCCGTCATTTCTGCTTGATCTTGGCCGAAGCAGAAATGTCCCGTCCAGGCTTTCAGAAAACTGTTTGAACTGGGCAACAATAGTTTACCCACTTGAGTTGAGCTTGTGCGCGAGCGTGCAAGCACTTTGCAACCTAGCAACACTGCAAACGACTGGCTCTCACAAATCATTGCAACAATTTGCAACACAGCGATAAGGTGAAACGAAACTTCAACATTACTTTTTTATTAAAAACTTCACTCAACATGTATGTATGTGTGTTTGCCCTTTACTTGCATGATAAAAAATTTAGTTTAACTATTATAAAATAAATTTATTCTTTTTCATCATGACATCTGTATTTTATAATATCATAAATTATTATATTTTGCGATTATAACATTTCGTTAAATGTGCGTATGTGTCCAAGTTACTCAATCAACGTAAATTCTATCAATTAAAAATAACAAGTATTTATTAATCAGTCATTATTTTAAAGAGAAAATGTTTACATAGTTGTTTTTTGTCAAGAGTAGTGCCATGCATTCTGGGGAGGTGGTCCTCTCTAATACGTCTTCCGTTCTTGTGGCGTCATAGCGTGGAGAGGGTTGGTTCTGCGATGACAGCGAGCTGCACGGGACACACCTGTGTGTGTGTTCATAAGCTTCGACTCATTACCGTGTAGCAGCTGTCACTTGAGGCATTTTACCTTTAACCTTAAACGTGCAGAACGCTGGTGTACTGGGGCTCACCTCGAGTTGAGAAAACAGAGGCACTGTGGCTGTATCTGCTGCTATCACGGTCAACCAATAGCCCGCGGCTGTTTCGCGGTCAAACACCCGTGACGTCACTATCACTGACACACATACACACATATATACACAAGAATTTTGCCGGGTGGAAATTAATTGGTGTTTAAATGATTGAATGTCAAAGCGATAATTTAATATAAAACAAACACCGTTATCAATATAAGTGGATAATGAAAAAAAGTTCATTTTGTAGTTGAAATATTGGAAGGAAATAGGTTGACATGTGTGTGAATATAGGCTGTGCAAAACACAACAGACGCAATCGACCCGAGCAAAATACACAAATATTCCCTGATGCAAGTTGAATGCAAGTCTTCTTGTATTGCAAACAATCTTCAGTGTAACAATTTTCACTGAGGCAAAATCACACACACACACACACACACACACACACATACATATATATACACACACGCACACACAACACGTACAGAGAAGAGAGCAAGAGAGATTCAAATCTCTGCAGTTGACAATCTCTGACTGCACTGGCCAATTTGCGTGTGACTGTTTTATTTGCACAAGCGGCAGAGTGTTCAACCAACAGAACATGAGAAAATGACATCTTGTACGCGTCTTCAATGTACACACACGCAAACACACACACACACACGCACACACACACACACACAGACTTACGGAAAAACTATTTCGTGTGTTCATTTACCGACGTGACAATTTCCAACTTTTGGTGAGTTTCTTTTGTTCAGTCGTATTCTTATTTCCTAGTGCTTTCATCTCACACGCGCCGCACAAGAGGAGTGAAATTAAACAGTGACTTCCTTATCGTATTTGCGTATTCGATGTCTGTGTGTCTATGTGTATGTCTATGTGTATGTCTATGTACATGTGTGCCTGTGTCTGTGTGTCTATGTGTATGTCTATGTGTGTGTCTAAGTGTCTGTGTGTCTATATATGCGACTTCATGTTTCATTACCAACTGAACGAGTTCAATGGCGACGCCGGGGGGGGGGGGATTGGAAGAACTGAAGCCCCCCCCCCCCCAAAAAAAAACAAAATCCTGACTATAAACCAAGCCCCAGCATCTTTTTCCTTAGCCCCTTCTCTTAGGCACCCCACCGGAAGAATACTGGTGCCAGCACTGAACAAATTCATTATATCTGTGTGTGTGTGTATGTGTGTGTGTGTATGTGTGTGTGTGTGTGTGTGTCGTTCCCTCCATTTCCTACCTAAATCTCTCTTTTTCCATTAATTCTTGTCTCTTCGCCCCGGGGTTATTGTGTCTCTTATACCCGATACAAAAGAGACAAAGCTTACGAAAAATTGTTTTGTATATTTTTCTTGTTTATGTTTTTATTGTGTATAAACTTGCTTATTCCTCTTCAATATATCGTAGTATAAATAAGCGAATAAATAAAAAACTATAACAAAGAGAAATGTTCTCTGCTTACTAGAACACGGATGACACGAGGAAAATGTTGTGAAAGAAAAAATTGTAAAACATGAATAGATACAAATTAAGGTTAATTATTATAATTGAGCAAATTATATAACTTTAATTCGGTATAAAAATAATGGAAACAGAAAAAAAAACTCAAATATATTTCAATTAATTACATACTATGGATATAAACAATAAAGAAAATCAGAGAAAATGTAATGTACATTTTCAGAATAACAACAAAAACGCACGTTCGTGTGTCTATCTAGAACAAGATGTTACAGTGCACCCTGGTTATAAGAGAACCTCGGTTATAAGAGAACCTCGGTTATAAGAGAACCTCGGTTATAAGAGAGCCTCGGTTATAAGAGAACCTCGGTTATAAGAGAATCTCGGTTATAAGAGAACCTCGGTTATAAGAGAACCTCGGTTATAAGAGAATCTCGGTTATAAGAGAACCTCGGTTATAAGAGAACCTCGTTTATAAGAGAACCTCGGTTATAAGAGATCCTCGGTTATAAGAGAACCTCGGTTATAAGAGAACCTTGGTTATAAGAGAACCTCGGTTATAAGAGAACCTCTGTTATAAGAGAACCTCGGTTATAAGAGAACCTCGGTTATAAGAGAACCTCGGTTATAAGAGAACCTCGGTTATAAGAGAACCTCTGTTATAAGAGAACCTCGGTTATAAGAGAACCTCGGTTATAAGAGAACCTCGGTTATAAGAGAACCTCGGTTATAAGAGAACCTCTGTTATAAGAGAACCTCGGTTATAAGAGAACCTCTGTTATAAGAGAACCTCGGTTATAAGAGAACCTCGGTTATAAGAGAATCTCGGTTATGAGAGAACCTCGGTTATAAGAGAACCTCGGTTATAAGAGAACCTCTGTTATAAGAGAGCCTTGGTTATAAGAGAACCTCGGTTATAAGAGAACCTCTGTTATAAGAGAACCTCTGTTATAAGAGAACCTCGGTTATAAGAGAACCTCTGTTATAAGAGAACCTCGGTTATAAGAGAACCCCGGTTATAAGAGAACCTCGGTTATAAGAGAACCTCTGTTATAAGAGAACCTCGGTTATAAGAGAACCTCGGTTATAAGAGAACCTCGGTTATAAGAGAACCTCGGTTATAAGAGAACCTCGGTTATGAGAGAATCTCGGTTATAAGAGAACCTCGGTTATAAGAGAACCTCTGTTATAAGAGAACCTCTGTTATAAGAGAACCTCTGTTATAAGAGAACCTCGGTTATAAGAGAACCTCGGTTATAAGAGAACCTCTGTTATAAGAGAACCTCGGTTATAAGAGAACCTCGGTTATAAGAGAACCTCGGTTATAAGAGAACATTGGTTATAAGAGAACCTTGATTATAAGAGAACCTCTGTTATAAGAGAACCTCGGTTATAAGAGAACCTCTGTTATAAGAGAACCTCGGTTATAAGAGAACCTCTGTTATAAGAGAATCTCGGTTATAAGAGAATCTCGGTTATAAGAGAGCCTCGGTTATAAGAGAACCTCTGTTATAAGAGAATCTCGGTTATAAGAGAACCTCGGTTATAAGAGAACCTCGGTTATAAGAGAACCTCGGTTATGAGAGAATCTCGGTTATAAGAGAATCTCGGTTATAAGAGAACCTCTGTTATAAGAGAACCTCTGTTATAAGAGAACCTCTTTTACAAGAGAACCTCGGTTATAAGAGAACCTCGGTTATAAGAGAACCTCGGTTATGAGAGAAACTCGGTTATAAGAGAAACTCGGTTATAAGAGAACCTTGGTTATAAGAGAACCTTGATTATAAGAGAACCTCTGTTATAAGAGAACCTCTGTTATAAGAGAACCTCGGTTATAAGAGAACCTCGGTTATAAGAGAACCTCGGTTATAAGAGAACCTCGGTTATATGAGAACATTGGTTATAAGAGAACCTTGATTATAAGAGAACCTCTGTTATAAGAGAACCTCGGTTATAAGAGAACCTCTGTTATAAGAGAACCTCGGTTATAAGAGAACCTCTGTTATAAGAGAACCTCGGTTATAAGAGAATCTCGGTTATAAGAGAACCTCGGTTATAATAGAACCTCGGTTATAAGAGAACCTCTGTTATAAGAGAACCACTGTTATAAGAGAACCTCGGTTATAAGAGAACCTCTGTTATAAGAGAACCTCTGTTATAAGAGAATCTCGGTTATAAGAGAACCTCGGTTATAAGAGAACCTCGGTTATAAGAGAACCTCGGTTATAAGAGAACCTCGGTTATAAGATAACCTCGGTTATGAGAGAACCTCGGTTATAAGAGAACCTCGGTTATAAGAGAACCTTGGTTATAAGAGAACCTTGGTTATAAGAGAACCTTGGTTATAAGAGAACCTCGGTTATAAGAGAACCTCTGTTATAAGAGAACCTCTGTTATAAGAGAACCTCGGTTATAAGAGAACCTCGGTTATAAGAGAACCTCGGTTATAAGAGAACCTCGGTTATAAGAGAACCTCGGTTATAAGAGAACCTCGGTTATAAGAGAACCTCGGTTATAAGAGAACCTCGGTTATAAGAGAACCTCGGTTATAAGAGAACCTTGGTTATAAGAGAACCTCGGTTATAAGAGAACCTCTGTTATAAGAGAACCTCGGTTATAAGAGAACCTCGGTTATAAGAGAACCTCGGTTATAAGAGAACCTCGGTTATAAGAGAACCTCGGTTATAAGAGAACCTCGGTTATAAGAGAACCTCGGTTATAAGAGAACCTCGGTTATAAGAGAACCTCGGTTATAAGAGAACCTCGGTTATAAGAGAACCTCGGTTATAATAGAACCTCGGTTATAAGAGAACCTCGGTTATAAGAGAACCTCGGTTATAAGATAATCTCGGTTATGAGAGAACCTCGGTTATAAGAGAACCTCGGTTATAAGAGAACCTTGGTTATAAGAGAACCTTGGTTATAAGAGAACCTTGGTTATAAGAGAACCTCGGTTATAAGAGAACCTCGGTTATAAGAGAACCTCGGTTATAAGAGAACCTCGGTTATAAGAGAACCTCGGTTATAAGAGAACCTCGGTTATAAGAGAACCTCGGTTATAAGAGAACCTCGGTTATAAGAGAACCTCGGTTATAAGAGAACCTCGGTTATAAGAGAACCCCGGTTATAAGAGAACCCCGGTTATAAGAGAGTATTTCTTCTTCGAGCCCGTCTTCTATACTTATGTACGTGTAATTTTCCACCAGGATATAGATCAGAGACTTGTTCTCCACTCCCGCCAAAACCCTCTTATACCCGGGGAACATAATATTTCTTCATCTCACGACTTGTTAATATAAGTCGCAGCCGAAGCGAGAGCCAATTTTGCAAACTCCTCTCAAACACACAATGAACTTGCCTTCAGGCTGTGTGTATGTATGTATGTGTGTGTATGTGTATGTGTGTGTGTGTGTGTGTAACTTGAGATATCACTGACGAAACATCGCAACGGTCAATGTAATTGACAATCTACATATTCATTGAATAGCCTCTCGCGACATCGACATCTCAGTTCTCTAAGCACAGTGGCAAGATTTACAACTGACACACACACACACACACACACACGTAGCTATTGAAAATGTCCACAGAGATGGGAGAAAATGAGGGATTATATGACAACGCACAGAAGATGGTTTCAAACATGTTACACAAACACACACTCTCTCTCACACTCACACTCACTCACTATAAACTCACAATTATGTGCTGGAATCTTGAGATTTGCATTATCGAGGCTGACACGTGCATACATGTTTAGAACGCCGCCCAAATATTAATAAATAAACAGATAAATGGAGTACTAAAGCGGATTTCGCTGGGAAAAATGTGGTGCAATACAATGTGGTGTGGTGTATATGTCCATCAATTTCTTCTCCACTGCTCAAACTCACCAGAATTTCAAGATGAAATTGAGAATAGAATAGAAGAAGACACTGATATGTCTCATTCGGTCTATACCGCACAAACGTACCACGAATAGTTTGTAATTACAAGAATTTGATAAGCATTGCTTGTATAATTCCAGAGCTGCAGTGAAACGCCAGATGTGCGCTCCACTATGCGCGTTCTAGTGAGATTTTTCCACTGATTTCTAGCTGAAAATACAGCTCATTTCTGTCCACATAACAAACAGTGTAAGTATACTGGAATATAATACATGATATCATGTTAGTACGAGCGGTTGGTTTTGAATAAATCCCGCACGTGCATGTCGCTTGCCTTGTGAATTTAACCGCGATGACTTTGTCGATCCAGTGATCCACCAGCGTGATCACCAAGCGTGATCGGTGGTAATCACTTAACGACCGTGCACACGCAGTAAATCACAAGAATTCTCCCCCGGGGGTCGGAGGGTATTGGCTGGTTCCAGTTGGCGGTGGGAATGGAACCAGCGGGAACAAAAGCGCGCGCAAGGTCCGCCACGCCGAGTTTTCACGGTCAAAAACAGCTGCCCTCCTGGAAGCTGACCGGGGAGGGGATGTTGAACGAGCGTGCAGTCAAAGAGAGACTGCAACCTAGTGGCACGTGTACATCTGTCACCCTGCGTGCAGCATATTATACGTACACACGCAGCACGGCTATAGGGGTGAGAAAAGGTGTAGAACAGAAGAGCATGATAAGGAAAAATACAGGAAGGAACGCAGATCGAAAATAAAAAATGATGAAATTATTACATTTTTCATATACAAATATATATATATATACCATTTAAGCAACCTATAGCACGCAAACTTCCACACACACACACACACACGCACACACACACATACACACACACACACACACACACACACACATACATACATATATACACGCACAAGCACACACAACACAAAGCCTGAAATACAAATGGAACGACTGAACGCAAGCAAAAAAAAGTCAGGATGCAAAACATAATGCCTAGAATAAGTAAACAAAATTATTTGCACGATTCTATTGATGCTGAAAGCCATTGAAAACGCGCACTGTCGTCAAAGCCACAAAGCGATTCAGTTTGACATTGGCGTGTTTTGATGTGACAGCGGACAGGAACATACAGAGAAAGAGAAACAGAGAGAAAATAGTTTAGAATTGGACTACAAAATGCTTTCAGCACCACGACAGATCACAAAGTATCACATCCACAGTGACTAAGTTAAATAGATCGCGACTGAATTCAGCACATCGAAATATATATTGGCCATTACTGACACGCATACAGACAAACACACACACTCTCACACAGAATTGACACAACACAGACACACCAGTGATATGAGTGTGGGTCAGACATATCAACTATATCAGAAAACAGCAAGAAGAATTATGTCGGCAATATAAAATCGAATGTTCAGAAACCTAAATAATTTATAGGAAAAATTCAGCAGTAATTTTTGAATGTTGATGAATTTAATAAGAGATAAGACTGTATATTTCTGCAAATAATATTTCGTCTGACTAATAGAATAGCTGGGTTTGATTTTTCTTTGCAGTTTTTGATGTCTTCAACATTAATTAGTAATGTCTAGAGGTCCCATATAATCATTGTCTGAAAGTCTTACACTCACTGTCTAGAAAAACGGAACGGAACTTTTTTCTTCTTTGATTTCCCCACTTCTAAATACGTGGTAACTCTTCATATTCTACACAACAGCGCTGACAAATACAATAAATTCAGTTGTTTCGGCCAAATTAAACGTAGGTAAGTCACTGGAAACGATAATAAACTCATTCTGATTGATAAAAACACACATTTGTTCTTCTGTCCGAACTTTTTCACTTTGTTTTCCCCACTTGGAAACCCCTTGGTTCCCCGCTTGTGAGGAATTCTCCACATATTACGTACCACTGATCTAGAAGTTATAGACTCACTGTCTTATATTCTACATGTCATAAAATTCCACTGTGTGTGTGACTTACCACCGCTCTGGTTGACCGTGAAGTAGCCGACACCGTCTCCGCCCCGAATCGAGTAGTGAACTTCGCTGTCGACCCCGGGAGGGTCTCGATCCACAGCATGCACGCGCGCCACCGCAGTTCCGGGAGGTTGATTCTCGGCCACGAAGGCGCTCAGCAGCGGGTAGCTGAACGTGGGACGGTGCAGGTTCTCGTTGACATCGATCACGAGCACGACCACGTTGCTGCGAGATGAGAGAGCAGAGGGGGAGTTGGCTCGATCACGAGCCTCCACGGTCAAGTTGAACACCTGCCGGCGCTCGAAGTCGAGGGTACGTAGCAGTCGGACGGCCCCCGTGAAGGAATCAACGCCGAAGTGACCGTGAGAACCCTGCACAAGCGAGTACTCCACCGGTTCCTCTGCCGAAAGTCGGTCTGGGTCGTGAGCGTCCACAGACAAAACCACAGAACCGACGGGAACGTCTTCTAGCACGCGCGCCAAATATGTCGCCTGCGAGAACACAGGCGCGTTGTCGTTGACGTCCAGGATATCCACGTGCACGTGAACATGAGACTCCAGAGGTGCTGTAGGAGAACTGTCACGAGCCACTATCACCAGCTCGTACTTGACCTGTCGTTCGTGATCCAGCGATCCGATCTGGGTGAGCAGGCCGCTATTGGCGTCAACAGAAAAATCATCGGTACTGGTCAACAGAATGTACCTCACTTGACCGTTCAAGCCTTCGTCGATATCGGTAGCTTCCAATTTCACAACAGACTGTGGTTGGCGTGTCTCAAGAAAGTGAAAAACCAGAGATGTTTTGAGGAATTTGGGAGCATTATCGTTGATATCCTTGACCTGAACGAAAAACATGATGCTGCTGCAGAACTGTGGTGACCCGAGGTCACATACCGTTATGTTCAAACTGTACTGTGCGGTCCTTTCCCTGTCTAAATGGCCTGTAATGTTGATAATCCCACGGTCCATATCCAACGTGAACACTGAATCTTCATCACCGCTGCTCAATGCAAAAACCAAGAGGCCCTCGAAACCCATGTCCTTATCACGTGCTTTTACCGTTGCCAAATATGTGCCAATTTCTACTCCTTCCTCAATAGTGAAATTTGTAAATTCATTCAGAATTTCCGGCGCGTGCTTATTTGGAACGACGCCGTCTGAGAGTTCGTCATTTGACTGCATAACATTGGAATTACGTTGTTTCCACGTGGCAAGCATGTGCTGGTGCTTGTCGGACGCTCCAGTGTCACGACATCGCAGTTTTACAGTTCTACCAGCATTGATCTTATTGCGCCCCACAAGAACCAAATCGACGTGCGACTTGAGCGAGAAATGTTCACCGTCATTTGCCATCACACTCAGCCGACGCTTCTTCCATTTGGCCTTGGTCAGATCACAATTAGCCGAGAGTATGCCTAACTGGGCATCCAGGGAAAAACATCCGTCTGCGTTGCCAGAAACTATCCTGTAGCGCAGCACCGAGCCTTCATCCGCATCGATTGCCGACACTGACAGAATGTGCGTTCCGAGAGCAATTCGCCGCGCAATGTAGCCGCGACAGTCTACTCGCTCGAACTGCGGCCTATTATCGTTGACATTACGCACGTTGACAGTTACAAGTGCTTCAATCTGGCGACGGTACGGTTTGCCCCAGTCGGACACCTGGACACGTATAATGTACCGCCTCGCCTGTGTTTCGTAATCGAGTACTTCCGTTGTGGTGATGCTGCCGTCGAAATGATTTATGGCGAAAGGCAAGTGCTCATCGTTCATGATTGTGTACGACAGGAAGCTGTTGTCACCCTGATCCACATCTTGTGCCTTCAAACGAGTCACTAGAAGACCTGAAGGCTCATTTTCATCCACATACACCTCAATTCTGGACAAGGGTAAAGTGGGGGCATTGTCATTTTGGTCGATGACGTTGATAGTGACCTTTGCCGAGCCTTGTCTTCGATTGCTTCCGTATCCATGATCCAGCGCCGACACGGTAAGCGAATACAACGACTTGGTTTCGGCGTCCAGTTTGCCGCGAGTGCTCAACAGCCCGGAGAGTGGGTTCAACTGAAACATTTGGTGTTCATTGCCGGCAGTGATAAAGTAGCGTAGTTCAGCGTTCACCCCCCAGTCGGTGTCACTGGCACGCAACTGAAGCAGTCGAGTGTTGGGCAGTGCGGTCTCCTTCACATGAGCCACGTACATTTTGCGCGTGAACGAGGGAGCGTGATCATTGACGTCCATCAGACGCACCTTTATCGACTTGAATGAAGACCTAGTGGGAACGCCATTATCCATGGCTTTTAAAGTCAAGTTGTACCCATAAGGTGCATGCTCCCTGTCCAAGTTACCAATTAGCCCAACGAGATATTCGTGAGAATTAGAACCACGAACAATTTTGAACAATCGATCCTGGTCTCCGTCTGAGATTTCAACCGACTGAACTTCTCCATTCGCTCCATCGTCTTTATCGCTGACATGTACAATTGCATAGACGTTGATGTAGGAGTGTTCCACAACCTCAGTCACGTGGTTAACCAGCATAACAGGATCGTGAAGATTAACTGGTCGAACTTTAATGTTGAGTCGCTGCCGACCTTCCGAGCCGGATTGACTAAGTCGGCGATTTCGGGCGATCGCTGTCAATTGAAAACCTGCCTGGCGACGATGGTTCAGCCGTCTTAGAAGAATTAATTCTCCGGACGTGGGATGCATGTAAAAGTGATTGTTGTACTCCAGCAGACTGTAGAAAATCTCCGCATTGAATCCTTGATCGGCATCCAGGGCATGCACCTTTGCAACAACGGCATGCAGGGGTAGATCTTCTGGCGCGTCGACAGTCAACTCGGCAGAATCAAACCACGGACTCAAATCATTACGGTCCTCAACATGCACAACCACCTCGGTAAACCCCAGCTGCTTGGACCGACCTTTGACGGCGCGATTCACAGCCTTCACGTGCAAGCGAAACACCTTCTGACGTTCTCGGTTCAACACATCCGGATGGTTGGTTCTGGTGCGGATGAGCAGGAAACAAAAATCTCCCAGACACCTACATTCCGGCTTGAAGTAGCCACCATGATTGCCCCGAGAGATGCGGTACCTGAGATCGATTTGCTGCGACCAGCTGGAGTTGATGGTCGACAATTTGACGCCCATGCGTTCATTCGACCTCACATACTGCTTGCCGGCACTGTTCTCGCCGATGAAGGCATGGTACTGCGCCGCAGTGAACACCAATGCAGCTCCATCCAAACCGACGGCGAATGCGAGGAAAACTACCAGACTTACCAACCAATATCCTCTTGGTGAAGCAGGCATGATGAGAGAGCAGACTACATCAACAATGTGAGTCGGTGTGGACCGACAGGGCAGCACGGACGCCACATGTTCCTTGCATATACACAATCACACGCGCAAAACGACCAAGTCTACGCACAAGCACATACACAATATGCTGTACAAAATAACACCCACCACTCTAACATTCTGCACTCATTTCAACGTTCATATTCACTGGCACTCACACACACGCGCAAACACATATGTATTGAGAGGAATAACACTAGAGACGCACACACAGACACACCCCTCCAACCAGCCTCGTCAGCCAACTGAACTGAGCCGGCGCTTGGTGGCCGGGTCGCGTGGGACCTGTGTGTGTTGCGTCGGCAGCCGACCATGTGTGAGGGAGAGAACTCGTGCGTGCGTGCGCGTGTGTCTTCCCTCAGATTGTGAGCGTGAGAGGAGTGGGTGTGCTGATGCGGCCGTCGTGGTTACACCGCTCTCTCGAGCACCCGCGAGAACGCGCGAGGAATGTGCTGAGCGGGTTCGTGCAAAAACACTCGTCAAGACAATTATATGTAAGATATAATGTGTTTACAAGCAATTTTGCGAGATTATATCGGCAAATTGTCATCTACTACGTGATATATGTCCATCTCGGATTGCGCGAAATTTAAAAGCGAAATATATTATACACGAATTTTCCATCCAAGCAAAAAATTTATGAATATATAACAAAACAAATTACCGATATTTGCAAATTAACTGTATAAATTAGCATACCTTTAGGACATACCTACATAACACACCTATCTCTATGTGTATCTGTGTGTGTGTGTGTGTGTGTGTGTGTGTGTGTGTGTGTGTGTGTGTGTGTGTGTGTGTGTACGTGATCAAGTATTCACAAGGTCAACGGTGCAGCAAAGGATAAAGGGAGCAGACACACACACACACACACACACACACACACACACACACACACACACACATACACACAACCGGTGGGTTTGTGTTTGTTGTTGGCTCGTAGTCACGTAGCTGTTGTGGGGAATTATTGAGGTGTTGTACGTGCATGTTCCACCTGAACAGTGGATTTTAAACATGTTTCATCGTTTGCACACATTTCATATCAGAAGTAACTTTACAACAACAACAACAACAACGTGTATTTGCTATAGCGCCGGTAAAACACAAGCGCGAAAAAGGGAAAACATCAATTGAGATAAAACGACAATTGTAAAGAATATGGGAGAAATGAGCAAGTAAAAGAAAGAGAAGTCACAAAACAACCAAAATTGCTAAAGAGCGAGCACAAGCACAAAGGGCACAGTTCCAAAAAAATCAAGTGGTATGTTCAAACAATAAAATCGACAGAGAATTATTACAGAGAACATTCACAATAGAATAAATAAAGCAGCAAGGAAGGAAAGGAAGCAGCAAGGAAGGAACTTCTCGCATCCCTGGATCATCTTCGATAACTATAGGAAATATATATATACACTAACGACGTAATAACATAATTCAATATTCATTAATATAGTTTGCAATTTCCTGTAAGGAAAATGTGTTTTTCCAGCAGAAATATAAACTATAAGTAGAACATATTGAGGTGTGTTGGAAAATAATCCTCGTGCATGAAGATATATTCCAACAATTATTAACAAAAAAGTCGCCGTATTTTAATAGCTTGCAATTTCAATAGAATATATACTGTTTTGTTATTCGAGAACAACTAGGGAGTTTCGGTGGATTTTTTTGACCGAGCGGTGTTAAGAATTGGTGATAAACTTGGTTAGGTTAAGTCAGCTCGGTATTGAGTCTGAGTCATAGTTAAAAGTGTTTGTGCAGTTTTTAGCTGAACCACAACTACTGCCAAACATCTGGGTGACATTTTATTGATCGCCTCATCAAGCTCACCCTGATGAACATGTGATATGAGGTTTTCTAATTGACACGCTCGACAAAGTCTGTGATGACAGCCATTCACTGGAAGCCGTGCGACCAAGTTGCCTAATTGTCCAGCCTACCAACACACACACACACACACTGACACACACACACTGACACACACACACACACACTGACACACACACACACACACACACTGACACACACACACACACACTGACACACACACTGACATACACGCACTGACACACACACACTGACACACACACACACACACTGACACACACACTGACACACACACACACACACTGACCCACACACACTGACACACACTCACTGACACACACACACACACACACACTGACACACACACACACACACTGACACACACACACACTGACACAAGCACACTGACACACACACACACACACACACACACACACACACACACACACACACACACACACACACACACACACACACACACATCTCCCATACAGTCAAGAATAATGGAGTTCTGTTCTTGTCATTCTGGGCGCAACAACCTTTGTAATAATTCGACGAGCCATAAAATTTGGACTATTTTTTTGTGATGTGCGATTTTGTTGTGCATTATAAAAATTTCACGGTATTTTTTCCAATCTTCTTGTATTTTTAAAATATTATCGTGATGGTTGTTGGGGGTGATATTCTGGTGAAATAGGCTTAGCAAGGAAAAACAGTTTCTTCAACAAAAAATGCTGTAATATTGCAGTGGTTCTCAACCTAGCCACCATGGGCAAAACAAATCCAAATTGTCATTTTTAATAATACAAGGCGGTTTCCCGCATCAATATAATTTTAGTTTTTTCCGGTAGGGTGAGTTGTGGGAGAAAGTTTGTTGGTAACACAATTTTTTACAATTTGTCAGCGAAAAATTAGGTGAAATAGATTGGGAACCACTGAATACATGCAATTCAGGCCAATTCAATATTGCTTGTGTTTGCAAGCGTCACGACAATTGTGTTCGATCAACCAGTCATCTATCACTCTGCAGCAATCAATTCAACCACAAGGATTGACTTAAATCATTATATGGCTATATAACACATATATATATGGCTATATAACATGTATATAATAATATATATGGCCAAGCTAAGCCACATTTTTCTGTCGCCTCTCCGTTACCCCCGAAAGAGTGATAATTTACCTCAGGGGTAATTTA
>OU696582.1:8073769-8131269 GCA_916048095.2 Sacculina carcini | reverse complement strand
GCAAATGCGATATTTATCTAGATTCCTAAGGGAAATACGTATATGACACGTATTCTGAATACATCTAAAAATAAGGAAATATATATATATATATATATATATTTATATATATTGTTCATAAAATATAATTAATAAATATATAATTGTTCATAATTGTGATACACACACATACACTTACATACCGATACACACACACTCTCACACAATCAGTTTAACATACTTGATAATTTGTGAGAAATGTGTTCATTTTGGAACTGCAAAATCATATTAAGATTATACAAGCATTTACACAGGCAAATCTAGTTACTCAAATCATTTTCGGATTATACGAGCTAAAATTGTTCTTTCCTGCCCAGTTCCTAATGAAAATTACATCCTCAGTCTTATAACATAACTATAACACAATGACACAATGACACAATGACACACGCATACATACATAGACATACTTACACGCACAAACATAAGAACATACACAAACATACACTTACCTTACTTCGCAAGCAGAAACAATAAAAAACCACGTGCTAACCGACCTCCAACTGACCTCTAAGTGAACTCAAATTGTGAGTTCATTGACCCGGTTCATTGTCGGTCGAACAGTGTAGATAATCCAGTGGTTTTCAACCCGGCAAAGGTTGTTAACTGTGTTTGGAGATTCATTGTGTGTGGAGTCAGGAGAAATTTGAGCATATTCATAAAATATAACATGTACATTTTTCGTTATAATTATTTGAGCAGCTTGTTAAAATATAATTACCTACAACTATGGACCTGTGTGATACTGAATATATTTTTAGTTCATCTCAATTGAGAAAAATGAGAAATTCCTCATCATTCATGTTTTAAATAAAATCACATACATGGGCGTAATAATTCGGCGAGTCGCAAAAATTCTCAAAAATGGTTACTTTTGTTACATTTCCCAAAAACTTCGTCACAAAAATGACTTACATTTCAATCACGTTCCAGATTAATTTATCTAAGCTTTCAAAAGTACAACTCGGGCTGTATTTTAAGAATTATTTATATTTTTTATGTTTGAATGAAAATATATCTATGCTGATAATGACATAATTCGCCTCATTCACCAATACACAGCGACAGCGTCACACATCGCTTCCAGGAACCCGCCAGAAGCACAAGCACAGTGTCCTCTGCCCTGGCGACATTGTGTGTGTGTCATTGCAGGAGGAAACACTCGTGCTCTGCATCTGCAAGCGCTGTGCAACTGTGTGCAACTGTGTGTGTCAGTGTCGTATATTCTTGTCGGTAAACATTGGTAGAATTAATTGTATAGATGAGTAGAAAGTTGTTTTGCACACGAGCCCGTAATTAATTGCCTCTCACGGTTAATATCGGTCGATATGCTATATGTCATATGTGCAATAGAACTCGCATTGCATGTTTGTGAAGCTCCGCGTCGAGGCAAACACCATAAACTCTATTAATGTTTTATTGAGAACAAACATTCAATGACAGCATACACACACACACACACACACACACACACACACACACACACACACATGTACACCAAGATACATATACGTACATATACAACGCACACGTATGCAGTTATATGTCTAGTTTCAATGAATATTTCGAATACTGAATCAATCAAACACACACACACACACACACACACACACACACACACACACACACACACACACACACACACACACACACATGATCATTGGCTCTGTATACGCACACATTTGAGTATAATGGAATGTTTTCACATATTATTATTATGGGGACAAATTCCAAAGACACAGAGAGAACATCCGATGAAGAGATATCAAATGCAGAACAAGAGAATACAGAGAGTCAACCAGAGAGAGAGAGAGTGAGAGCTAAGAGATGCAGTAAAAGAATGAACTCATTTTTGAGAGTTAACTCCCTCATTCAAGAAGTTCACAATTAAAAGCATCTCAAATTGAGCAGGGTTGACACACACACACACACACTGACACAAACACACACTGACACACACACACACAAACACACACACACACACACACCGACACACACACACACACCGACACACAATGGTCCAAGCTTGATGCAATGCGTTACTGTTGATGTGTGAGTATCAATCTTCTTCAACTATCTGTCAATTAGCCATTGTGAGTGTATTGGGGGATGCACCTGCTTAATAACCACCTGCCTTTGGTATTTTCTTGTCTATTTATTTCTTGTCTATTTCAAGTCTTTTTTCTTGTCTATTTTCTTGAGTTTTTCAAGCCGTCAATGCTTGATCAAATGATCTAATTGGCTTTTATCCGCCCACCAGCGCCATCTAGTGACAACTTTCACAACCTCAACATGGCAATCGCCACGGCCAGTAGTATAGTTGAGCCAACGGTCGTATAGGTGGCGCTGCTGGTGGTGACGTCACGCTGAATCATCATAACAGAATCAATGACGTGGACATAGCCGTTGGTGCATTCCAAGTTGGCCCGACTAACTCGACCTTGCAACTTCTTCCACTTGATAGTGTATTCTACACACACACACAAAACACACACACACAACACACATACACACATACACACATACACAAACTAGATAGAAAAGGTTTGGTAGGTTGGATAGTGAGAGAGATCGAAGGGGGCACAATAAAAGTCTTAGACAGACCAGAGTGGTTATAGGGATATATGAAAGTATAGTTTCCCAAATATATATATGTGTGTGTGTGTGTGTGTGTGTGTGTCGACATTTGGAATAGTCTAGAAATCCCCAGAATGCATGACACAACTCAAGACTGATATCTGGTACCATCATTTACTGCTGGGTGGACAGGGACTGTTGGATTATATAATTCACCCAAAGAAATTCTCCTCCGCCGGGTTTTGAACCACGGACCTCCCCCGCGCCTCTGCAGGGTGGTGATGTCTTGTAGGCGCGCGTGGGACAGCAGGCATTTAGCAGACATCTTAACGTTGTTTTTTTCTAGAAACAACACTGACCGTTTGAGCCGGGCTGGTAGTCGATTTTGAATTTGCTGCGAAACGTCATCACATAGCCCTCCTTCTTGGATAAGTCGGCCAACTGCTCGATACTGTACGATTTACCAATGATCAAATGACGATCGAGGATCTTCGAAGCCTGCTCACAACAAAACACACACACACACACATGGGAATTGTTCACTTAACCTCTGTTCGTAGCTTGTTGAAATTCACTGATGAATAGAATTCACTCTTTTCTGTAGTGTCTACAATTCTGTGAATACAATTCAGTTGATGCACTTTGAGGAAAGCTATTGAATGTGGAATTAGAGAATTGAATAGGCCTGATGTTCAAAGAAGAATGAACAAAGCAAATTTTCAACTTGTGTCTCTCTGTTTATTCTCCTAAATTGTGATAGTAAATTTCTAAATAATCTTAAATTTTACTTGTTTTACGTTATTGTCACGCGTCGGTGTGTTAAAATTTGTGCACACAAATATTTATCACACTGTTATTATTCATAATATTGTAATTGCCATTGCTGTTAGGAGGATTCAAAGAACATAACGATCATACAGCAAAATAATCAACGAAATTTGTGTTCAGACACATAATCAGTGTGTGTGTGTGTGTGTGTGTGTGTGTGTGTGTGTGTGTGTGTGTGTGTGTGTGTGTGTGTCTCTGTGTGTGTGTGTGTGTGTGTGTGTGTGTGTCTTTCTGTGTATGTGTCTTTCTCTGTGTATGTGTGTATGTTATTCTCTCTCTGTGTATGTGTGTGTGTGTGTGTGTGTGCCTTTCTCTCTCTGTGTGTTCTTACTAGTTGTTCTTACTAGTTGTCTTCGCAGGAATGAGTCAGACAGGCTCGTGATTCCCGCCTTCCAGTTGTCATATGTCTTCTTAAACAGTTGTGTCGTTGGCTGTTGTACTATGTCGCTTGGCAACCTATTCCATCTATCTACTGCTCTATTTGGGAAACTATATTTTTGGATGTTCTTTTTAATCCTGCGTGTGTGTGTATGTGTATGTGTGTGTGTATGTGTATGTGCGAGTGAGTGAGGAAATGACAGTTTGTCTAGCACAAGCACCAGTTCACCTGTGCAGTTGCGTGGTTTTTGAAGAGAGTGTTGTAGGTAGCGGGCATGTCTTTTTTGATCTTCTGCCACGCTTGATTGGACGGCACGAACATGGTGAAGTTTTTATCCTGCCGACTCACTTTCCTCACAAAACCGCCCTGATTCGCCAAGCTGTTGGTCAAGCTGAAATACAACAATAAATCATTCACAACGTGCTCAGCTCTGCTTCAACCCCAAAAAATAAACCAACAAAGTTTATCTCGATGTATTTTTTACAATCTCGCACTTGGCGACATTTGGCGCAACCACCAGAAAACTTTACCCTGGTAACTGGCAAATGTGAATTAAATGTAAATGCAAATGTGAATTAAAGTAAATGTAAATTAAATGGAAAATGTGTTGTCATATCAAGTTTTGTTCTCTCTCTGGTAATCATTCCAGATATTTATTACATTACATTAATTACATTATTACATTAGATTATTATATTAATTACATTACATTATTACATTAGATTATTATATTAATTACATTACATTATTACATTACATTATTACATTACATTATTACATTACATTATTACATTACATTATTACATTACATCATTACATTACATTATTACATCACATTATTACATTACATTAGTACATTACATTATTACATTACATTATTACATTACATTATTACATTACATTATTACATTACATTATTACATTACATTATTACATTACATTATTACATTAAAGAGTTACATTACATTATTACATTACATTATTACATTACATTATTACATTACATTATTACATTACATTATTACATTACATTATTACATTACATTATTACATTACATTATTACATTACATTATTACATTACATTATTACATTACATTATTACATTAATTACATTTCTAGTACAAGTGCAAGAACATGATCGAGTTTTCGGTGACCAAGTCTGTTGTCTGTTGCCTGTTCACTGTTGTACAGTCAACAGAGTGAACAGACTCTCCTGATAAGATTAAAAATATAACTTATTCAAGCAAACATAAACTATCATATTATTTTCTTGTCCATTGTCGTTTTCACATCTGATAATCATTTAAGCCAGAGACGTAGTGTATTTATGTCGAGGCTCGGGGAGATGACAGCCATCATGCATTATTGTTCAAAGTTGACTCAGTTGGTCAATTACATGAGACCCTCAACTATTTTCAGCCTAGTCAATTACAACACACACACATACCTCAATAAAAAGTATATTGCGTAAATTATAATTTTCACGTTTTTACATTTTTCGTGTTTATTATTTTTGCTATGCTGATTTTGATGATAATATACAAAATGAACTGAACTCAGCACAATTCTCGCAGGGGATATAATTGCATATTCATATCATCCCCCAGCCAATTTGTCGGGGGGTAATTACCCCAGGATCCACGCCCATGTTGTTGTTGATGTTATTGTTGTTGTTATCTTGTTGTTGTTGGTGTTATCTTGTTGTTGTTTGTGTTATCTTGTTGTTGTTATCTTGTTGTTGTTGTTGTCATCTTGTTGTTGTTTGTGTTATCTTGTTGTTGTTTGTGTTATCTTGTTGTTATTGGTGTTATGTTGTTGTTGTTTGTGTTATCTTGTTGTTGTTGTTATCTTGTTGTTGTTGTTGTTATTGTTGTTATCTTGTTGTTGTTGGTGTTATCTTGTTGTTGTTTGTGTTATCTTGTTGTTGTTATCTTGTTGTTGTTGTTGTCATCTTGTTGTTGTTTGTGTTATCTTGTTGTTGTTTGTGTTATCTTGTTGTTGTTGGTGTTATCTTGTTGTTGTTTGTGTTATCTTGTTGTTGTTATCTTGTTGTTGTTGTTGTCATCTTGTTGTTGTTTGTGTTATCTTGTTGTTGTTTGTGTTATCTTGTTGTTATTGGTGTTATGTTGTTGTTGTTTATGTTATCTTGTTGTTGTTGTTATCTTGTTGTTGTTGTTGTTATTGTTGTTATCTTGTTGTTGTTGGTGTTATCTTGTTGTTGTTTGTGTTATCTTGTTGTTGTTATCTTGTTGTTGTTGTTGTCATCTTGTTGTTGTTTGTGTTATCTTGTTGTTGTTTGTGTTATCTTGTTGTTATTGGTGTTATGTTGTTGTTGTTTGTGTTATCTTGTTGTTGTTTGTGTAATCTTGTTATTGTTGTTGTTGTTATCTTGTTGTTATTGGTGTTATGTTGTTGTTGTTTGTGTTATCTTGTTGTTGTTTGTGTAATCTTGTTATTGTTGTTGTTGGTGATATCTTGTTGTTGTTTGTGTTATCTTGTTTTTGTTTGTGTTATCTTGTTGTTGTTGTTATTATCTTGTTGTTGTTGGTGTTATCTTGTTGTTGTTTGTGTTATCTTGTTGGTGTTATCTTGTTGTTGTTTGTGTTATCTTGTTGGTGTTATCTTGTTGTTGTTTGTGTTATCTTGTTGTTGTTGGTCTTATCTTGTTGTTGTTGTTGTTATCTTGTTGTTATTGTTGTTATTGTTGTTGTTATCTTGTTGTTGTTGTTGGTGTTATCTTGTTGTTGTTTGTGTTATCTTGTTGTTGTCTTGTTATTGTTGTTATTATCTTGTTGTTGTTTGTGTTATCTTGTTGTTGTTATCTTGTTGTTGTTCGTGTTATCTTGTTGTTGTCTTGTTATTGTTGTTGTTATCTTGTTGTTGTTTGTGTTATCTTGTTGTTGTTATCTTGTTGTTGTTGTTGTCATCTTGTTGTTGTTTGTGTTATCTTGTTATTGTTGTTGTTATCTTGTTATTGTTGTTGTTATCTTGTTGTTATTGTTGTTATCTTGTTGTTGTTGTTTGTGTTATCTTGTTGTTGTTGTTGTTGTTATCTTGTTGTTGTTGGTGTTATCTTGTTATTGTTATTGTTGTTGTTGTTGTTGTAATTGTTGTTGTTGTTGATGCATGTTCGGCTGGATCACCTGGTGACGGCGTTGGTGGCCAGTTTGTCCCCGACGGTGCCATGAGGAACTCCCAACACGCGGTCAATGATATGAACCACTCCGTTTGAGGCCAGAAGATCTGCCACCAAAACACTAGCGTTAGTTCCCCCACCGTCCACGAATAAGGTGGGAGGATGAGGGGGGTCATCCCCTCTGCTCTCTCTTCCTCCGCTGACAGACAGGTAGAGGGGACGCGAAGAGTCGCTCGACGATACAGAGTACACCTGCATGCAGAAAACACACACACACATACATACACATATTAACACAAGAAAAACACACACACATACACATATAAACATAAGCAGAAAAAACACACAAACAAACATACACATACACACATACATACAAACACAAGCAAAAAAACACACATAAACACACACACGCACACAATCAGACACACACATACACAAACACACAAACACACACATGTGAGATCTGACAGGTCAAAGGTCACTGACCCCGTTGACGGCCGATTGAGTGACATCGGTCGAGGTGACCCGGCGGTTGACCAGGTGAAGGTTGAGCAGCTTGATGAAGCGTGTCTTGTCCGTCTTCAGTGCGTCAATTCTGTCGATAAAAAATTAGAAAAATAAACCTACATGTAACATATCGACGCAATAGACAAACTCATATTATTATATAGACATGTAGAAAACAAAGATATTTTATACTGAAATTGAGAAGTTCACAAATAAATGAATCACGCAATTTTTCAATAAATGTTTCCTATTTTTTCTTGTATTTGTTCAATATATATATATATATATATATATATATATATATAAATATATATATATATATATATATATATATATATATATATATATATATATATATATATATATATATATATATATATATATATATATATATATATAACTGGACGAAGGAATTTCAACGTATTCAATTTATTAATCAGTAGTAACTTCTTTTTATTCACTTTAATTTACAGCGATGTACAAACTGAAAAGTACTGAAAAAACAAAATAAACTTATAATTATCATTCCGATAGCGAAAAGGTGATTTTTTCCTCTTTTTTGCTGTATATAGATGTGGCCCTGGTGGAAAACCTTACTGATTTTGGACTCTGCTGATAGCCTCGTTGGAGGGTATGAATAATGTTGCCTGCTTGGCTGTCATAACAGTGTTGGCAAAAGCCTCGTGCTGTTTCATTAGCTCCATGAAACCATGTACACGCTGTTCGTGATTATCCTGCGCAAATACACACACACACACACACACACACACACACACACACACACATACACACACATAAATACACATGCTTACATATCATAAATTAAATTACTTATTAGATATAATATTTGAGATGAAATAAATTTATATTTGTTGTTGTATAAAAGCACTTTTATTGCCACTTTTATCAGAGTATTTGTTTGTAGAATTAAAAATTTCAGAAAGTTTACTTTTCAGTAGAATGAAAATAATATGCCAAGTTTTATTTTCTCATGTTTTCTCAAGTTATATTTTCTCACACAAATTTACCATTATCATTTTTCTCGTCGATATTATATTCCTCTATTTTTCTCACCTTGACAAAAGTGAACACGTCCGAATTGGTGATCATCAGAGGCTTGCTAATCAGATGAACTACTCCGTTCTTGACGGCGATGTTGCCCTTCACCACGCGGGTCAGAACGGAACCGACCGGGTACTGAATGTCTCCCACCAAGGTTCTGCTCTGTACGTCATCTGTTAGCCACCAAAATTGTGGACAAAATAATGTTTCAATCAATTGACTGCTAAAATGAACTGACAATGGAATTTGAATTTGAAGTTAAGCTCGATGTTCAATGAATAATTCGAACACAGTTAACCTACTGTACCTCATTCCCAATCCTCTCGATTTCTAAAAGTTCTGCTTTTCTATTAAACTTTCTATATTAATTTTTCTCAATTAAGTTGAGTTAATTCTTCATAAATAGTGGAATTAAGAAAGAGTTTAGGAAAAATTATTGTGTCATTCAATTGAAAAACACTGTATATAGGTTTTTTTCAAAAACAAAAAAATTAATAACAGCAATATGACCCCCAGTGGGTGGTATACGAGCAAGAAATGTGTCAATTCATGTTGTTTTTATTGCATTACTTGTATTAATAGCAATAATTACAAGTAATTTGGCCACGTTTACTCCCAGTCTATGAAAATTACATATATTTGTGTGATAGATTAGTGCTGGATTATGCTTAGATTAGTGCTGGATGTGATAGATTAGTGTATGAATGACTGTTTTGTATGAGTGCGAGTGAAGGTACTGTATGTGTATATGAGCGTGCATTTGAATGGTGTATTGTCCGGTTTGCTGACTGCGCGTGTCACGTGGTGGCGTCATGTTTCGGGAGTCGTTGTGTGAGCGTCGTGGAGTGTGTGTGGGTGTGCGGTGTCTTGTGGGCGCGCGTGGGGCCGCAATGCCCCCGCGCGCCCGTCTTTTAATACATCTTGTTTTTGTTCATTATGTTTGCTTTTACAATTTCACAACTAAATATGACCTTTTCGTGAAAATATATAAATTCTCACAGTGATGCAAATTTTTATAGATAATGTTTCTATTTTTTAAATCCTAGATAGCATAATAAAGTAATTTAATTTAATAATAAACCAAGACCAAATAGAGCCGTATGATAAATGGAAAAATAAACAAATGAAACAAAAAAAGCCGACCATTATATCATGAAAATATTGTTGAAAAAGTCTATCAAACATTGGTAAACTCACAGAACTCGGAGTTGGGCTGGCCAGGGAGTTGTCCACTCAGCATTCTGGCCGTCACTCTCAGAGTGACAGAGTTGGAGAGAGTTGGCACAGTCGAGTTGTCCGTAGCGCTGGAGAACATCACGTGACCTGGCACCACGTGACCCTGAATCACCGCACCATCAACCCTCTCGCGCACCGACTAACACACACACACACACACACACACACACACACACACATACACACACACACACACATGCATACAATGTAACAGTTTAACGAACTGGAAAAGAGTGGGAGAATCTGGGAAAAAGTATGAAAGAAAAGTGTTAGAAGCTGTTTATATCATAAATAATGTAAGTATAAAACAGTAGAGAAGTTCATGTTAATTTAGGAACCTTGGCTTCACAGTTTTACAATATAAAAACACGTAGTAAGGTATATACATGTATGAAATAACAGGAAAACATACACACACACATACAGTTTTGATGCGGTAAATAGTTTTCAAGGAGCATACAAATCAGTTTTTTCGGTGTTTTTTTTTTGTAAAACCAAACTTATTTATAATACATCGCTGCATTTGAGAGCGCAAAAATAAAGGTGAAGTTTTAAAAAAGCGTCTTAGAAACGAGATATATTTAAGATTCTATACTTTTTAAATTATATCTAAATTGAGTGATAAATTTAAACGCAAGGAATAGTATTTCGTCATAGAAAAGGCACTGACATTGAACGATTCATCAATTGGAATAAAGAAGGTGTTGTATCCGTCAGAATCAAAAACCGATGTCTGATCAAATTGGCGAATTTTGGCGTAGAATAAACTGCAAAAAACACAAACACAAACACACACACACACACACATACACAAACACACACACACACACACACACACACACACACACACACACACACACACACACACACACACACACACAGAGAGAATCATTTTTTTAAATCGAAATGATTTAATCAGGAGAAGAAAGTGCACGCATTAAATAAATTAGTAAAAATTAATAAAAGGGTTAATATATTTTGCTTATCGATGTAAGTTAGTAATTTACTTAGTGAGAAGTATGTATTATAATAAATAGTTAACCATATTTAGAAAAAAACAAAAAAATTATTATTGGAAAAACTAAATACATTCCCATGTGAAATCTGGTTTATAAAATTTAATCACACTCCAACTATGAGCATAATATTTTTCCTAGAATTTAGCGGAAATAAGTTTACCCAGAAAATGTCAAAACAGCCAGGCACGAGAAAATAAAACTACAAATTTTAAGCCCACAGCGAGTCCAATATAAAACCAAAAAAAAGTATTTTACATTATTTTATGAAGTTCCTTTTTGAAGGAATTCTGAGAACTACTAGGGTTGTTGCAAAAGTGATGCCTCCTATTTTTAACTCCGCCCCAAATAATTGGAGGAAGTTGAAATTTACACCATATTATGATTTACCTCTTACCAGCATATCCTAAGATTTTCATTTCTCTATTGTCAATTTCAACTTCCTCCAATTATTTGGAGCGGAGTTAGAAAAAATAGGAGGAATCACTTTTGTAACGAACTCATTATGTACGTGTGTATTATCAAGAATAACCGCGTGTTGTAAAGATAATATAAGAGCTAGAAGTCTAGAACTAACGAGACGGTGTTTCCTGCAAGCAAGTCGTATTTGGCAGCATTTGCTAGCAGATCCAGAGCGGAAGGGTTGAAGTATTTGGAGTGTTTAGTGTTGGGAGTGGTCGGAACCAGAACCTGGTCGATAATATGCAAGATCTGTCACACAAACACACACACACAAACATACACACAATCATACACAGACACACAAACACACATGTCAATGCCAAATCAAGCTTATGGTTATAAAAAGTAATTTATAGTAGGCGAATATTTAGAAAAATGACAATTTAATCTCGTGATTAGAATATTACGCCTAACCTGGCTAATTTCAATAGTGATTTATATATACAGTGAGAGTGAATAACTTATACACTGACACACACTGACACACACATACGATTGAATCTTTAAAAAACCGAATGACAGTTAAGGAAAACCAAAAAACTTGACAATAATCAACAACTATGTGTGTGTGTCCGTGTGTGTGTGACTTTGTAAGTGTGTGTGTGTGTGTGTGTGTGTGTGTGTGTGTGTGTGTGTGTGTGTGTGTGTGCGTGTGTGCGTCTTCCGTTTATGAACGCACACCGACATTCGTCAATAGGTTCTCTCAAACAGGAAGTCATAAAAAGCACACCGCTGTCACACCGCGTTCATGCACACACAAAAACAGACACACACATACACATACACACACACACAGACACACTGACACACACACACACTGACACACACACACACACATACACACACTTACACACACATCAACACTGAGAAAGTAAGACATTGAAAATATTGTTTAGCTCTAATATTTCACTGGTGCAAATTAAATTCATTCAAGGGAACAATTAATATTTTTATTATTCCAATACTTTAGCGTGTGTGTGTGGGTGTGTATGACTCTTGTGCCTGAGTGTATGCATGTGTGTGTGTGAGCGCTTTTGAGACCCTCGTGTGAAAAGCGCGATATAAATGTCTTAATGTAATGTAATGTGTGTGTGTGTACCTGGCTTTGCCGATCTTGAGAGGAATATGCCCTCAGGTCGCCGCGAACTATACGGGCATTATTGACAAACATCATGTTGGGCTGGCGAGATCTTGAGTTTTGTGTTGATTCTGTGACGAAAATGGACTGACTTCCCTTCAGTCTAGAAGCCACGGCCCGCTCCTCGCGTAGCAAATTCATGGGCCAAGCCAAATTGACTGCAACACACATACACACACACACACACACATACAGAGTTTTCAAGACAAACACAACACACGTACACGACAATCAAGATGTCACCAAATATGAAAATTTTCAAAAAAGAGACTGCCAAAGTTTCTATTCAAGAAGCCGTGTATGATCTCTCCAATCAAGAGGTCCAATCAAGAGGTCAACATGCAATATGCAGGTTGCTGAAACGATGAAATGAGAGGACTCCGTGGTGTAGTGGTGTAGTAGCCCCCGTCCACCCAGCAGTAAATGATGGTACCAGATATCAGTCATGCGTTGTGCCATGCATTCTGGGGAGGTGGCCCTCTCTAATACGTCTTCCGTCCTTGTGGCGTCATAGCGTGGAGAGGGTTGGTTCTGCGGTGGCAGCGAGCTGCACGGGACACACCTGTGTGTGTTCATAAGCTTCGGATTCTTCCCGTGTAGCAGCTGTCACTTGAGGTATTCAACCTTTAACCTTTAAATGATCGTGGGGGACGTATGGAGCGCTGAGCTACAACGCAACGTCCCCAAAACAACAACAAGTAACAAATAACAATATGCCAACAATCGCTGTTAAAAATTAACAATTTTTGTACATTGTGTGTATGTGAGCGTGTGTGTGTGTATGTGTGTGTTTGTGTGTCTATATATGAGTGTTAATGTGTGTTAATGTGTGTGTCAGTGAGTACACATAGTTTTGTTTATGTGTTTAAGTGTGTGCTTGTGTGTGTGTGTGTGTGTGTGTGTGTGTGTGTGTGTGTGTGTGTGTGTGTGTGTGTGTGTGTGTGTGTGTGTGTGTGTGTGTGTGTGTGTGTGTATGAATGTTTTTGCCCGTATGTTAAACGATTGTTTGAGAGTAAATATCATGCAGCGTACAAACATACACACATACATACACATACAAATTACGAACAAGGACATGGATAAAAAGTACAAATGGAATGTCGCCACCCAAACACGACACCACTGACACGACACCACTGACATGACACCACTGACACGACACCACTGAAGCGACACCACTGTAACACATCACTGACACGACACCACTGACACACAACACCACTGACACGACACCACTGACACGACATCACTGACACAGCACCACTGACACGACATCACTGACACGACACCACTGACACGACATCACTGGCACGACACCACTGACACGACACCACTGACACGACATCACTGACACGACACCACTGACACGACACCACTGACACGACACCACTGACACGACATCACTGACACGACACCACTGACACGACATCACTGACACGACACCACTGACACGACATCACTGACACGACATCACTGACACGACACCACTGACACGACACCACTGACACAACACCACTGACACGACATCACTGACACGACACCACTGACACGACACCACTGATGCGACACCACTGACACGACACCACTGATACGACACCACTGACACGACATCACTGACACACCACCACTGACACTACATCACTGACACGACACCACTGACACGACACCACTGACACATCACTGACACGACATCACTGACACGACACCACTGACACGACACCACTCACACGACACCACTGACACAACACCACTGACACGACATCACTGACACGACACCACTGACACGACACCACTGATACGACACCACTGACACGACACCACTGATACGAAACCACTGACACGACACCACTGATACGACACCACTGACACGACATCACTAACACGACACCACTAACACGACACCACTGATACGACACCACTGACACGACACCACTGATACGACACCACTGACACGACATCACTAACACGACACCACTAACCCGACACCACTGACACGACACCACTGACACTACACCACTGACACGACACCACTGACACGACACCACTGACACGACACCACTGACACTACACCACTGACACGACATCACTGACACGACACCACTGACACAACACCACTGACACGACACCACTCACACGACACCACTGACACGAAACCACTGACACGACACCACTGAAGCGACACCACTGACACAACACCACTGACACGACACCACTCACACGACACCAATGACACGACACCACTGATAGGACACCATTGACACGACACCACTGACACGACACCACTGACACGACACCACTGAAGCGACACCACTGACACAACACCACTGACACGACACCACTCACACGACACCACTGACACGACACCACTGACACGACACCACTGAAGCGACACTACTGACACGACACCACTGACACAACACCACTGACACGACACCACTCACACGACACCACTGACACTATAACACTGACACCACACCACTGACACGACACCACCGACACTATACCACTGACACTATACCACTGACACGACACCACTGACACAACACCACTGACATGACATCACTGACATGACACCACTGACACGACACCACTGACATGACACCACTGACACGACATCACTGACACTATAACACTGACACCACACCACTGACACGACACCACTGACACGCCACCACTGACACAACACCACTGACACAACATCACTGACATGACACCACTGACACGACACCACTGACACGACACCACTGACACGACATCACTGACACGACACCACTGACACTACACCACTGACACTACACCACTGACACGACATCACTGACACTATAACACTGACACCACACCACTGACACGACACCACTGACACGCCACCACTGACACAACACCACTGACACAACATCACTGACATGACACCACTGACACGACACCACTGACACGACACCACTGACACGACATCACTGACACGACACCACTGACACGACATCACTGACACGACACCACTGACACTACATCACTGACACGACACCACTGACACTACATCACTGACACTACATCACTGACACGACACCACTGACACTACATCACTGACACGACACCACTAACATCTTTTATGTCATTCTAAATCTTCTTTGCTAACATGCGGAGCAAACTACCTCAGCAGGATGCTGGGTGTGTGTGTGTGTGTGTGTGTGTGTGTGTGTGTGTGTGTGTGTGTGTGTGTGTGTGTGTGTGTATGTGTGTGTGTGTGTGTGTGTGTGTGTGTGTGTGTGTGTGTGTGTATGTGTGTGTCTGTGGGTGGTAGATCCCTGCTTGTATGTGTGTGTGTGTGTGTATATTCATGCATACGACAATGTATATATGCTTGTAGGTTTATTGTAGTAGATATGTGTCATATTTCTACGCAGAATTCAAAGTTTTCGGATACAAATAATTTTTAAATTGACACGGCCCCTAAATATTTTCACGTTTGAATATTCAAAACCCAATATCACTTCTCAGCAAAACAACTCGAAATTCCCTGTTGATTTTTTTGGGCAGTTTTTCACTCAAACTTTGCCAATATTTTCTTACGTATAATAATAATAATAATAATGTTTATAATAATAATATCAATAATACAAATATAAATATAAATAATAATTATTATTATTACAGGACAAATTTATGAGCAGAACAAAAGAGAGGAGAAAATCGGCCTTTAATTACAGCAGAAAATCCATAAGACGCGCTAGGAAAGACACGCTTCTTGCCAACATATCGTGGCAACCAACGAAGGCAGTGCAATTAATCGTTATAACCGGGCCGACATATTGAGTGTGTGTGTGTGCGTGCTGAGAAAGGCAAATTGTCTGGTGTACAGGGGCGTAACCAGCAGGGGTTACGCCGGTGGTCGGTGAACCCCGGGGAATGAAGGGTTGCCAAGTGGGATATTAAAGGTCGGAGAGAAGGACATGAATACGTTGTGTGTGTGTGTTGTTTTTTAGCAACCCCAAATTGTTAATTTTAGTTTCTAAACACTTTCTGATCGTTATATTTTTGTTTCATTAACTTGATTTATTGCTATTATCAGCCACTGATGTGTGGAAAATGAAGAATTGGCACGTATTAAGAAAAAGTGGAAGTGAGGAATGAAAGAAAGAGGAAAAGTCCACGGATCACTAATTGATCACCACGGATCACTAATTGATCACCACGGATCACTAACCCAAAGTGTCTTTTATTATAATTATAAAATTATAATTTTAATTATAATTTATTATATTATTATATATAATCCAACAGTCCCTGTCCACCCAGCAGTAAATGATGATACCAGATATCAGTCATGTGTTGTGTCATGCATTCTGGGAAGATGACCCTCTCTAATACGTCTTCCGTTCTTGTGGCGCCATAGCATGGAGAGGGACGGTTCTGCGGTGGCAGCGAGCTGCACGGGACACACCTGTGTGTGTTCATAAGCTTCGGCTTCTTCCCGTGTAGCAGCTGTTACTTGAGCTTGCCTTTAACATTTAACAAATCACCTGTGTGATATTTGAGCAGTTGGTAATTTTTCTCGCCGGCGAATTGTTTCATAGCCTGGTTGGTGGGGGCGAACACGGTTCCCTCCTCCTGCTGCATTATGGCCGTCATCAGCGAGTCAGACTTGACCAACTTCAAAAACTGCTCACAACACACACACACACACATATATATTGTTATCATGTGATGACAGGCCATCTGTATAATTATAATTATTATTATTATAAAAATCAATGAATAAGTGGTGAAATCTGGAAGACAGACAGTGAACGCTATATCAATTACACATGACTGCAATCTCCATACATCTTGATCATCATAAAGATATATAAACAAAAAAGAGACATAGCGAGAAAAGAAATAACCTTGAGAAATGGAAAAACTTAAAATAAACCTTTCTATGAATTAAATAAGTTAAAACCAAAGCGTATAGAGCACAACATAAATATATATATATATATATATATATATATCTATATATATAAAAGAGATCCTCTGTGTGTCTGTCTGTGTGTGTGTGTGTGTGTCTGTGTGTGTGTTCGACCCTCCTTGGTCCATTTTCTATCAGCTATTATTCGGCCACCACTCAGCCTACCCGCTAACAATTTATACCATCACGTTGGAAATTTTCTTGTCTACACTTTAGATTAAATTTTAAATTTCAAAAATGAAATCAAAAAAAGTTATAGCGGTGAAAAGACAAAATGAACCCTGAAAAATGCGAAAATTGTGGTCAATGCTCTGCCATCTACTCCTCATAAACCAGAAATGGTACAGCCAAACAGATTATACCACTGTGTAGAGAATTTTCTGTTCTACAAGATAGGTTATAATTCATATCCGAAAATAGAACATAAAAGATGTAAACATGACAAAATTTCAATCTATATTCAAAAATATATTTATACTCCACGCGTCCGATTTTCTATACTTTTTTCTCTATGTATCAAAAACTAATTATCACACAACTAAATAAATAATACCATCATGCTGGGAATTTTGTTTGCTACAACACGGTATAATTTTTAATTTTCCAAAGTGTATTGAAAAAAAGTTACGGCGGTGTGAAGTCAAAATGACAAAGTCAAAAATGCAAAATTAGCACTGGAAACCGTGAATGTTTTGGTAAATATTCCCCTATCTATTCCTCATAAACCAGCAATGGTACAGCTATAAAAATTATACTATTGTGTAGATAATTTTGTGTTCTACAAGAAAAGTTATAATTTATACCCACAAATGATACAAAAAATGTGTAAAATTGGCAAAATTGTCAAATACATCCAAAATTACACTTGATCACCGGGCGCCTAAATTAATTCATTTTTCTACCTATTTCTCAGGAACTATTTGTCACACATTAAAATAAATTATATCATCGTGCTGGAAATTGTATTTTTTTAAATGCGGTATAATTCTTAATTTTCCAAAGTGTATCTGAAGGAAGTTACGGCGGTGTAAAGTCAAAAGGACATATTGCCAATTTGACAGCTATTATGCGCACTTGCGATTACACAGGAATATACTACTGTGTAGAGAATTTTGTGTTCTACAAGAAAAGGTATAATTTATACCCACAAATGATACAAAAAACGTGTAAAATTGGCAAAATTCTCAAATGCATCCAAAATTACACTAGAACACCGGGTGACTAAAATTTATTCATTTTTCTACCCATTTCTCAGGAACTGTTTGTAATACCTTAAAATTAATTATACCATCGTGCTAGAAATGTTGTTTTCTACAATACAGTATAATTCTTAATTTTCCAAGGTGTATCTGAAGGAAGATACGGCGGTGTAAAGTCAAAATGTCATGTTGCCAATTTGACAGCTATTATGCGTACTTGCGATTACACATGAATATACACTGATTTAATTTCACTCAAGTCCAATCACAATTTACGCACTTGCGATTACTCAGGAATATACTACTGTGTAGAGAATTTTGTGTTCTACAAGATAAGCTATAATTTATAACCACAAATGATACAAAAAACGTGTAAAATTGGCAAAATTCTCAAATACATCCAAAATTTCACTTGAACACCGGCCGAATAAGATTAATTAATTTTTCTACTATTTCTCAGTAACTATTTGCTAAACATAAAAATAAATTATACCATCGTGCTAGAAATCTTGTTTTCTACAATACGGTATAATTTGTAATTTTACAAAGTGTATCTGAAGGAAGTTACGGCGGTGTAAAGTCAAATTATCATGTTGCCAATTTGACAGCTATTATGCGCACTTGCGATTACACAGGAATATACACCGATTAAATTTCACTGAAGCCCAATCACAATTAACAATGCATCATATTATCTCCAAGCATGGATGGTGTGGTTTTATTGCGTACAGTTTAATTAATGCTACACTCTACTGAATATAAAGGCTTTATTGTCCTCAATAACGTTCCGCACGACGGGCGGGTAAAATTCTATTGGGAACAAAGTAAACTACTGAATTTAACTGTGTAATTTAATTGGTTTAATTTCAAGTTGCATAAGCATAAGTTGCATAAGGATATGGGTTGCAATATCATGTAATGCCAACTTATGCTGTTTTAGCGGAAGCATTAACCTGGAATTATAGAGATGACAGAAGGTTGCATTGTTTTGATAGTGTTGTGGAAAAACATGTTTTCTAAATTGAAACATAAATTTCACATTTAGACTTTTAGATTAGCTATAACTTTCCTGTGGGTTTGTTTTTCTTTTTCAATTTGCACTAATTTTTTATGAATTGAATATTAATTATATTTTATGAACTGTTCCGCACGACGGGCGAATTAAATGTATCTATAAAGAGTGGGTTTAAATGATAGCGAGGTATATGATATTTTGCTAGCAGTAAATATTCTAGCGATAAAAGTAGAATAGCTCTTAAGCAAATGATTTTGGAGAATGATGTGAACCTTTAAATATATTTTGCGATCTGATGATATATGTATTACGAATAATACGTAGCGGAATATAGATTGCATAATATAATATCGGCTGTAATATCAAGGGCTGCATTATCGATGTAATCCAAAAAATAACAACTGTATGAATATGATGCATTAGTGGAAGCATTAACCGGGAATTATGAGATAATATGATAATGGTGTAAAATTATATCGCATTATGCAACAAATGTGAATTTAGCTACCTTACAGTTTGGTCCCGATACTATATTGGCGGGTTGAGAGAAAAGTATTGGTGGGCCGCGTGTTTGGGACCCCTGGGGTAGATAATCTCAGTCTTCTGATTACAAATTATGATCGCATCAGTATATTTTGTGATCACAAACTAATAAGTTAAATCACCTCAGACTAGGCTGAGAGCGGTCAAGATTGAATGGTTGGGTTGGGTTGGGTAGGTTTGACTCAGGTTATATTGGGTTTTAATGATAGCGGAAAATATATCAATTTTAACAATTAATATTATAGCGGTAAAAGTGAAATAGTACTTAAGCAAATGATATTGGGGAATGATGTTAAGTAATAAATATAGTTTGGAAACAGTCTGATGAAAAGATTTCATCATCTTTCATTGTTTGTTTCGTGTTTGTGTTCTGAATTATACCACACGACGGGCAGATTTATATATCAGGCGGGTTGAGGGATAATATTTGTCAAAATAAGAACAAAAATATTCACATTTAGACTTTTCTATTGGTTAAGATATTTATAGGTTACATTTTTTGCTTTTCAATTTGTATTCATTATATTTTATGGATTTGATATGAATTTTATTGTATGAATTGTTCCGCACGACGGGTGGGTTTAAAAAAGTGTTTTTAGATCATTTTTTCAAATGGTTCATTTAAAAAAAAGTTTTTTTTTTAAAAATAAAAATGTTCCGCGGGCAGCAACTATAGACAATAGAACGTTCAATTTACCCTGTAGAATTAATCCATACACAAAACCAATGGATTTGACTTCAAGATGCAGAACGGATCGTGTTCGAGTTCTGAATTATTCAGCACGACGGGCGGGTTTAAAAATGACTCAGGCGGACTGAGGGGAAATATTGTGTCGAAATAAAAATAATTAAACTTATAATTTTCAATTGATTAATATTTTTATGAGTGTACCCTATTTCATTTTTATTTTTCCATATTTTTTATGAATTGAATATGAATTTCATGTTATGAATTGCTCCGCACAACGGGCGGGTTTTAATGCTATATATATATACATAAAGAAGAAATTATCTGTCTGTCTGTGTATGTATGCTTGAATATGAGGTGACATAATTGCGCTGGCTCATGGTTCGCTGGTTCAATTATCAGGGGCTTCAAACGCAAACGAAGCGATGGCTCATTTTTATGAAATAAAAATGTCCCGCGGGCAGCAATAAAACGTTCAATTTCACCGTATAGAATGAATTCATATACAAAACTAATGGATTTGACTTCAAGAACCAGAACGGATGGTGTTCGAGTTCTGAATTTTTCCTCACGTCGGGCGGGTTTAAATATGAGGCGGGTTGAGTGAAAATATTTTGTCAAAATAAAATTAAAAATAATGAAATTTAGACTTTTTAATTGATTAAGGTCTTCATGAGTTTGCCTGATTTATTTTTAATTTGCAATATTTTTATGAATTGTTCCGCACAACGGGCGGGTTTTAATGCGGTTTTAATGCTATATATATACATAAAGAAGAAATTATCTGTCTGTCTGTGTATGTATGCTTGAATATGAGGTGACATAATTGCGCTGGTTCATGGTTCGCTGGTTCAATGATCAGGGGCTTCAAACGCAAACGAAGCGATGGCTCATTTTTATGAAATAAAAATGTCCCGCGGGCAGCAATAAAACGTTCAATTTCACCGTGTAGAATGAATTCATATACAAAACTAATGGATTTGACTTCAAGAACCAGAACGGATGGTGTTCGAGTTCTGAATTATTCCGCACGTCGGCCGGGTTTAAATATGAGGCGGGCTGAGTGAAAATATTTTGTCAAAATGTAAATTAAAAATAATGAAATTTAGACTTTTTAATTGATTAAGGTTTTTATGAGTTTGCCTTATTTATTTTTAATTTGCAATATTTTTATGAATTCTTCCGCACAACGGGCGGGTTTTAATGCTAGTATATATATATAGTTGAGATATAGCACAAAGACAAATAAAAACACTTACCAATAAAAATGCATCACATAAAAATGGAAAACTAAGATAAAATATATAATAAAACAGATTTGATAAGAAAATTTCAAGTAAAAGACTGAAATATAGATGTGGCATTGTGGTGTGTGTGTGTGTGTGTGTGTCTGTGTGTGTGTGTGTGTGTGTATGTGTGTGTGTGTGTGTGTGTGTGTGTTTGCGCGTGCGATTGTTTCTGAAACATGAATAAGCTACACAAACAAGTGTCAGTTTGGTATAGATTATTGGTTGTTGCTTTGTGTGTGTGTGTGTGTGTGTTTGTGTGTGAATGCTGTAAAACACACACACACACGCACACGCACACACACACGTACAATCAATGTTTCGTGACGCACGCACACACACATAAAGCAACAGTTTGACGCTCAAAAACAATCACTATAATCACTGATACACAGAGCCGTAGCGAGGTCCCCACACGAGGACAATACTTTGGACTCTCATTTTATGTAAAACAACAATGTAATAGAGGGTTGACTTTGTAGAAAATGCAGTTACTAGCAGTATGTCAAGCTGGCGACTTTTATGTGCTGGTTTCTCACAAATTCTAGTATCATCTTTGCTGATACAACATAAAACCTTATAGTATAAAAAGAAGGATCCATCGCTCCCTTACTCATAAGGTAAAAATGGGAGAATTATTATTACCAGTAAGGCGCCGTGTTCGGCGATGAACGAGCGAGCGCGAAGCTATCATATGTAATCAAACTTTGTCGTTGTCAAACTTTGTCAAAACTTTGTTTTCTGCTAAGTTATAAGAGGGCATATGGCACGTGCCACGTGCCACACTGGGCACTGACATAATTTGGCATGGTCTCATCCGCGGCAAGAAGGATTGGGCTACCCAACAAAGAAAAACGCATGTTAATCGGCCTTATGGTTCCAGAGATATAAGCCTCTGAAAAACGGGTAAAAAGTGTTTTTCGAAAAAGTAGGAGGGCATTTGGGACGTGCCACGTGCCACAGTGGGCACTGACATGATTCGGCTTGGTCTCATCCGCGGCAGGAAGGATGAGGCTACCCAACAACAAAAATGCATGTTAATCGGACTTATGGTTCCAGAGATATAAGCCTCTGAAAAGCGTGACCACGGCCGGCGGGCCGCTCATACTCATTTTTCTAGTAACACCAAGTATGAACTCGCTCGCTATCGCTCGCTCGTAATTAATTTTATTATCATCTTGAATTACAGGTAAGTACAGTAGCATGGGAAGAGTGCAAGTGCACTATTACCACCATGCAGGTCTACAATACAATATAATAAGGATGGAGAAAGAGAACTGGTGTTTTATTGTCAAGGCAAGGCGGCGCCTGGCGGCTGCATTAGAGTATTGATCAATATAGGACTGCACCAACCGCCATAATCGATTCTAGCCCCGACACAAACACACACACACACACACACACACACACACACACACACACACACACACACACACACACACACACACACACACACACACACACACATCTCTCCGTCTGCCCGAGTCTCCCCAGTGCATGCACGCGCGCGGGAACGTTTGCAAACGGCGTGACAGTGGGAGTCTGGGTGTGGAAACTACATGTGGCTCCCCTGTTTGGTGAAGATTCGGGTCTGCTCGCTCCCCTGCGCTCTGTATCTCTGCTGCTATACCTCCCTCTCTCTCACTCCCTCTCTGTGTGTGTGTGTGCAATTGAACTAGGCAGCTAGCAAGAACAGATTGTTTGGTGTAACTGTGGCGAAGTGATAAACAAGAAAGGCTGGATGTTCTGGACGAATTTCCAGCATCAATAAGAGGAAGAGTACAAGAACGAGAAGAAGCAGAGTGGACGGAAAGAGTGGAAGGAATGAGTGGACGGAAAGAGTGGAAGGCAAGAGTGGAAAGGTTGTTTTTTCAACAAGAAGAACACTAGGACAATGTAGAAGCTCATATTTCGATAAGAAAATAAGACAGGAAATACTAGGATAAGAAGAGCACAGAATGAAACGACACTAATCCTTACATCCCGCTTGCTTAGAGCAAATTGGAATTGGAGAAATGGAGATGCAAGAATGAAGGAAGGAAGGAGGAGACGAAGGAAAAATCATAGGAAGCAAGGAAAGGAAGAAAGGAGAATATGATAGTCCTAATCTCACAAGGAAAATATTTTGAGTGTTTGAAAAACAGGCAAAATATAATAAAATTCGTCCAAAATCAAATACATTGAGATTTGATACAAATTATCTAATTTTTTCAATCAGAGCAGAAAATGATCATACATCCCTGATCCTCTTAAGCTTGCGATTATGAAATATCGCGTGTTGTGTTTAATGGTATTTCTGCTCGGCGTTTTAATTGACGCTCTTCGGTGGTATAATGTAGCAAGGAGACTAACAGAGATGAGATGATGATGAGAAACGATATAAATCCTGACATAATCTTCCTCATTATCACATCGATTGCCGATTATCAAGCAGAAATGAAAAACGAAGAAAGAGAAGGAACTAACATATTGATAGAAGCCAAATCAAATCAAATCAATACACGCTCAGAGTAGCAGCGCGAAAAATGTGTGCGAGAGAAAAATGCGAAATATTTCAAATAAGGAAGAACCCGGCAAACATGTGCACGTTTTTCGCTTTGTTGCGACAGATCTTGTCAAACAAGCACATTTACACACACACACACACACACACACACACAAACACACACACACACACGCGCGTGTAAACACTTGCTAGGTAACAGGTTCGATTCTACACGTATGGGTTGAACCAAATTGCAGTTGGACAGGTCGAAGTTGCATTCATCAAGTGTATTGCAAGTCAGCTAGCAACGTAATTACGTATCTGTATTGATCCACGTGTGTGTGTGTGTGTGTGTACAATATTGGGTTCAACTGGTAACACAGGTTTTAGCTGTTAAAGTCCTTGGTTGGAGTTTTATATGCCTTCGGAATAGAGTATCGAATATTAAATCGTAACCTTCTCATATTTTCTAGCATCGAAGAAAGAATGAATTTCAAGGAAATTTTGTCCCAATTACCCAATGGTAATTGGGACAAAATTCGGTTTGTCCTTTTTGCACGTTTTTGCATATTATACATATTGCATATTTTGCATATACTCGTAGAAAATGAAAATTATTTAATGTGAAAACATTTCGCTGATTTCTCTTCAATTTTACGCAACAAATTGTTGGCATAAATAAGAATAATAAGACATAAACACATAACAATTTCTGCAAATAGTTTGAAATGTTCTTGATGTGACATTTTGTCGACATTTACGGCGCAGAAGACGGCGCGCAGAAGACGTATTTTTGGCGCAGACTGGATGAATCCCAGACACCACGTCACTGACTGACACACACACACACACACACACACACACACACACACACACACACACACACACACACACACACACACACACACACACACACACACACACACACACACACACACACACACACACACACACACACACACACACACACACACACACACACACACACACACACACACACACACACACTGACACACACGGAGATCGATAGCAAATGCGCTATGATGTGAAGGGGTGTATGTGTGTGCGCATCTCGCTGGGTGCTTGTTGGTTTTGGACGCGTACACACTGACATACACACACACACACACACACACACACACACACACACACACACACACACACACACAGCTGGAATATCTGTCAATTAAGCGACTTTTTTGCTATTTCAAGCAGTGACGCAATTGGCATATTGTTGGCTCACATCACCTTAAGAATTGCTCCCAATATTAATCATGTTCTGTGTTTTCAACTCGTTATTATAAATGGTATAATACACATCAGAGTATATTTTAGCTCATGGCTCTTGTTCAACGTTGAATTTGCGACAAATAATATTATAAATATAACTCCAGGAAGATGTTCATTCAATTATACACGAGTTGTGAGTTTACAACGCGTGGAAAAAATGAATGAAAACAAATGTTACTTCAATTTAGAGCTACATCTAAAACAAAACACAAAATATAAGAAGTAATATTAAAAATTACATAAAAACATAAGAATCATTTAAATGAAACGAAGACTTCACCCACAAAATGTTGCAATAGACTCTGCACACGTGTGAAATGGATTGCAACAGAGATGACAGTTGCAAACAATCTCAATGTGCAATGATTTCAGCATTAGGGGACACTGTCCGTGTGTCTGTGTGTGTGTGTGTGTGTGTGTGTGTGTGTGTGTGTGTGTGTGTGTGTATGTGTGTGTATGTGTGTGTGTGTGTGTGTGTGTGTGTGTCGTTGCAACAAACAACATATCAAAATGACAGCCAACTGTAAGTGTAGCAACACAAAAAGCACGCGCATATAAATAATACACAAACACACACACAGCTGTTTTTAAAACCGACAAATTATTTGAAGATGATTTTTTTCAAATATAATTCTTGGCGGAGTTAAAAATTCCAACCAATCCATTTACAATTACAACTATAATTACAATCCAATTACAGTTATAAATCTAATAGCACACAAGAACGTGAACAAGAAATGGCGATAATAAAAATAATCAATTACAGAAAAAACAAAAATTCGACCAAAATTCGTGTGCAAATTTTTTCTATTGGACTTCCAGATAGAAGTTGTGGGAACCATCCATCGCGTGGACCATTCACACAAAACTTCTACACTCGCAACTATAAATCAGGCTATGGACACACACACACACACACACACACAAACACACACACACACACACACACACACACACACACACACACACACACACACACACACACACACACACACACAATCTTCTGTGGAAGCATCAACTGTAACTAAAGCATCAACTAAAGCTCGTGGTGAAGAAACACCCCATTGAACACACGTACGTGCGTGCGTGTGTGCGTATATACGTGTCTGTGTGTATGTGTATGTGTGTGTCTGTGTGTCTGTGTGTATATGTGTGTGTGTGTGTGTGTGTGTGTGTGTGTGTCGCAGGAAATGGAAGTCCAAGGCCGCAGTGATGATGTGGCCATTTATCCAATCAGTACGACTTGGCTAGCTAGCAATTGACACACACACACACACACACACTGATACACACACACACACACACACACACACACACACACACACACACACACACACACACACACACACACACACACACACACTGATACACAAAAGGCATAAGAAAAGCTAGACTTATTCCAGAGGAAATTCTTTTTCATAGGAGAATACTTTGCCACGAGCAATTCAACATAGGGCGTTTGAAAATATTTGTGGAAGAATGAATCAAGTTGAATGATCTGTGAAGGGAAATATTGGCACGTTGTGTTGTATAGAAGTGGAACAAGCTAGAAAAAGTAGGTGTGGAACCTCACAGCAAGGAGAGAGATCCCAATCTTGCAGAGAGAGAGAGAGAGGGATGAGTGAACATACATACATACACACACATACACATACACACACAATATTGTGCGAATGAAGGAGATGAAGAAACAGCCCCAACAGCAAAACCATGAGTTGTTGTATAAAATACACTGATGAAGAATTTTGAAAGATTGTAAATAAAAAAGATGAAAACATATGCTAAATTTAGATGTTTGCAAAACATTCCAACACGTTTGTTTGTTGTTTGCGAACGCTTGTGATTATAGGGTGAACTTTTAATGAGTAAATTCACATTATGTAAAACATGATGTCAAGATGAAGTAACTCCTAGATAAGTGTTTCTCAAAGTGGGGTCCACAAAGACCGCCAGAGATAATAAGTTTGGAAGCACTACACTTCTGAGTTTAAGGTATTTATTTACAGTTTTCCATGACTGTTATTATTATTAAGCAACGCGTACTATATACATGTATATGTATATATTCCTGGGACGTATGTGAGGGAGTCCTCAGTATATTTTCTCTAATAATAAAGTGGTCCTTGGTTGAAAAAAAAGTTTGACAACCCATGTCCTAGATCACGTGCATTTTGCGATGACATTTCTGCTAGTGGAGCAGCAGAACCAATCAAAACATGCGCCAAGAGACGGCACACACTGGAATTTCTGCTCCATTTGAATCAGACCGGAAGCAGATTACGTCAAACACACCAGCGAGACACACACACACACAAACATACAAACACACTCATTCATTCGCTGTCCGAGATGTGTCACGTGACGTGGCAAGATGAGATAGTGATCAGTCACGTGACACGAGGCTGTCACGCATAAATTCCATAGGGAATTATAAAATCGAGTTCGAGGATAACAACAATAATAATAATAATAATATTGAAAATAACTATTATCAAGAAGAAAAATTAAATGTAGGACAGAACTGGACAAATATGTCTGATTATGTGATTTTCGTCAGTCGGAATTCGTTTATTTTCGTTTCTAATGACCTTCTGACATTTAGTTTGCTGAAACAACTGAATTTATTGCAATTTCTCAGCCACTGTTGTGTGGAAAATGAAGAGATGGCCCGTATTGAGAAGAAGAGGAAGAGAGGAATTGGAGAGAAATAGAGAGAGAAGTTTACGAACCATTGGTGAAAATGAATGTGGATATTGATGTATAGCCCGGTTATAAGAGAGTATTTCTTCTTCGGACCCGTCTTCTATACTTGTGTACGTGTAATTCTCCACGGATATAGATAAGAGACTTTTTCTCCACTCCCAACACAACCCTCATATATCCGCGCTACAATGTTTACGTGATACTAACATATTTAGTATCTGTGGAGTACTGAATGTGATGTAAATTTGACTCGTTCATTAGCGCGTTGAAAATCACCTAAATTTCCACGTGAACGACCTCCCGGGCTGACGTTCGACCTCCTCGACTAGGCGGGGACATTATGGAGCCCACGATCAGCATTTTGTGTCGAGCTTGCGGAGACATTTGGACGAATAAGTGTTTCCTCCTCCCTTCAACCCCTGGGGGAAACGGTGTCCGAGGTAGACCTCAGAGAGAGCGCGCATTCACGCCCGGGAACAAACCAGAAGAGCCCTTCAGCTAACTGTAGAGGCTTTGTTTGCCGGCAATGACGTACAAGGAGATGGAGACAAAGACAGAGCAGGAGAGAGAGAGACAGGGAGAGAGAGTGAAGTGACCACTTGATCCATTCTCTCCAACTGCCGTCCCAGGCAGAACAGGAGTACTTGTCATCCCTCGAGATGTGTCAATTGTTCGCAACAAGCGTAGTTCAGCGCGTCCGTGTGTTAATTCGCCATTCACTATACACCAGTGGTTTCCAAACTATGGTGGCAACGCAGGGACATTCCAGGTGGTAGGCGAACACTTTCGGGGTCATAAACAATGGTATGATTTCCTATGCGCTTTGAGCAAAGTAAAGTCCCTCATTGACCAGCTGGTGGAGAAGAAGCAGATACACTACTCTCATTAAGTTGTTTTTTTCAGTTGATTCAAGTGTTCTATTTGTATAAATATCTAAATAAAATGATATATGATCGAACTGAATTTCCCCAGAACCAGGTGGTACTCGCGGCGATTGTACGCGGTACCTCTAAGTGGTACTCGATCACACAGAGAATAAGGTTGGTAACCATTGATCTACAATGTGAAACCTTGATGCTACAAACTAAGACGGACACGCCCTTTCAGGATGGCATTCTAGCATCTGCGCATAAAACTCATCTGTTTGTTCGGTGTTGATCGAGAACGTGACCAAATGCCAATCTGCAGACACATCTACAAACTCACTGTCACAATCTAGACTGAACCAGACAAATCACCTTCCAGTTCGACACACATTTCTCACAGGTTCAGCGTTCAACATGACTCGCACAAACCTGCCGAATCATAATACTAGCTGATGTTGGGTGCTCTATTCGCGAATTGTTTAGGAAACTGTATTCCATGAACAAAGGAAGATATTTCTCCTGGCTAATAATAAAACAGAAGGGTCATCAAATTCTCTCTCTCTCCATATTATTACTCATCTATATATATATCTCTCTATCTCTGTATGCACACAAAACTCGATTGCTTGAAAACTCACACAAACAAAAATATATTTATCAATAATATATATATATATATATATATATATATATATATATATATATATATATTATATTAACAAATTGTTTGTGTGTATGTGTGTGTATGTATGTGTCTGTGTGTGTGTGTGTGTGTATGTATGTGTGTGTGTGTGTCTGTATGCGAGTGTTCAATGGACCGAATATGAGCAGATAATGCTCTCCGGTCGATGTTATGGACCGTACAACACAAGATATAAATATACACGCAATATACATATATATATATATATATATATGTCTACATACAAATAAGTATTGATCACCGCATGAATCAAATACATACACCCACACACACACACGCACGCACACAAACACATAAATGGATAGAGTGTTATACATTGCAGTTATCATGGATGATACGAACGAAAAAAATCGACATAATCTTGGTGAAAAAAGTGAATCATCATCACTATGACGAATTATTGAAATTAATGCTAGCACGTTCAAATAGCAGGATACGACCTCCAGGTGAAAATATCCAATACAAATGAGATCGATTTGAACGATTGATTTAATGGTTTCTCGCTTTCGTTTCCCTCCCACTGACATCAGAGTTTTGTTCCGTTCTGATTCAGCCCAAGATAACTTTGAATGGTCGGCATTTAATATCTGTAATATACACAAATGTACGTGCAAATTAGAAGGAGCAATTTTCAAAAGCACAGGAATGTGCTTGTCAAATTCAAATATACGAGATATGATGAAAGATGTAATATGTAATGATGTATGACTGAGATATGATGACAAGAATGACAAACAAAACAGATCATTTAATAACAGCAAAAATAAGATTTGCCAAGTGAACTCTGAATGAATGAATGAATGAACGAACGAACGAAGCCATGATGGCGAGGAACGCATACAGCTGAGCCGGACAAACATGAGAGATGGCTCAAAGGACGCTCGCCGCTGAGCCACACGAGATGAAAACAGAGAGAGAAAGAGAGCAGACACTCTCTCCCTCTCCCTCTGTCCTGCCCACATCATCACGACCGTTACCATGACGACACACGGGGGACGCACAATCGGATAAGGGGGACGCGAGCAGACGAAAGGAACTAGGGGGGCTGTGTGAATACCGGCTGCCTTTGTGCCACCCTATGTATGTGTGTGTGTGTGTGTGTGTGAGCGGATTTTTCACCTGGACAGGCACGCTCACACACACGTTCCCACACACAACACACAAACACACACACACACACACGCATATATATATATATATATATATACACAAACGCGTATGGGTATGTGTTGCGTGTGTGCGTGTGTGTGTGATACGGTGTACGCATTTGCGTGTGTGTGAGTAAGAGAATTGTTCGCATGGAAACGCATGATCCCATTGTTTTTGCAATATGCACGCCAGCTGAACATGCATGCGTGTGTGTGTATGTATATATAACATGCTCTAGAAAAAACCGTAACTGCAATATTTAGCTCAGTTTATATTTGCAAATTAGTATGGGTGTGTGTGTGTGTGTGTTTTGTGTGTGTGTGTGTGTTATGTGTGATATTTTGGGTATTGAAAGCTGGTAGTTACACGTCGTGGGGTATTACAGTGTTAGCTGTCAAAATCTTGGACAAATAGGCATACATATACAAGAAAATACAGTATCCATACATAAATACTTACATATATATACTAGCCTAAGAGCCAAATATATTTAATATTATTATTATTATTATTATTATTCTAAAACATGGTAGGCAATCATCCCACGGCACCCAATATATTAATTGCAGTTCGGAGCACTAATGAGTACACACGTTTGTGTGTGCGTGTGTGTGTGTGTATTGATTTGAGGATAGACTACGCGACTAGAGAGAGAGAGAGAGAGTGAAAGAGAGAGAGAGATGGGAGAGAGAGAGTACCAATGCTGCATAATTGCAGCAAATGACGAGATAAGACCAGAGAAAATGACACAGCAGACACACACACAGAGAGAGAGATAGAGACACAGAAACACATACTCACGTGAATGCTTTCATACTCACACACTAATAGCAACGGCGTGTTACTAAACCACACACACACTTATACACACACACACACACACACATACACACACTTATACACACAAGAAGAACGAGAGACATAAAGATATCACGCAACTAAATATTAGATATAAATGAATATAGTAAATGTAATATTCCCAAAATATATTATTTTCCAATCTAACTAGTATTTATGAAGGAATACGAGTTGGTATGTGTGTGTGTGTGTGTGTGTGTGTGTGTGTGTGTGTGTGTGCAGGGTTGATTAGAGGGTAACTCTTCAACGAAATAATATATAATTGTTCTCCGCCCATGCGATATTTTTATTATTATTAATTACAGGCAAGTACAGTAGCATGGGAAGAGTGCAAGTGCACTATTACCACCACCACGAGGAAGTCCCATGTACTGGAAGTGCTCCAAAATATATAGAAAGTGAATTAGCAGAATTAGAACTGATCACAAACATACACACCTTGCAGCATTGGCAATGTTTTCTGCACACGATAGAGTGGCTATTATTGCACACATCGTGCAAAATATTTTGTGAGCAAGCTTATGTCAGTGCAAAAAGAGTGCATTTGTTAGACTGTGGTATTCTAGAATGTCACAGAACCCACGCCAATCGGATAATTTCTCAGCGGAAGTGTATTGAAGATATAAGTCACGTGATACGAAATATTCCCCTCCAAACTTGACCTCCATTGCTCCGGTATTGTGTGTGTGTGTGTGTTTGTGTGTATGTACGTGTGCGTTTCCGTTATTGTTGTTTGTTGATAGTGGTGTGGTGTGGTGCGGAGGGTGGTGTAGGGTGATTGTCACGCTAGCAGCTCATTAGAAGGCACTTGTGAACGAGGACCAACGATCATTATTCCTCATGACACACAGACAAGATATCTTGTCACAACACAACCATGTCAACTATACATGATTGGCGATACAATGTCACGTAACAATATATGATATGATGATATGTCTCATGTAGGGAGGCATCATAGGCGGCATAAGGATTCTTCCGACGGAAAGCTAAGGAAAAAAGTCCAGGGGCTCGGAACCACACTTGAAATATTCATGGTCAGGATTTGTTCTGGGGCAGCTCAGAGGGGTTTGGTACATTTTGTGGGACTGAAGCCCCACCACCTGTTGACGCCACTGGGAGGAATGCTTGTCTATACCAGTGGTTCTCAACCTGTGTGGTGGGAATGGAAGAGTTGTCAAGTGGGAAGCTAAAGGTCGGACAGAACAGACAACTATTTGTGTTTTTATCAATTCAAATTCGTTTATTTTTGATTCTAATGACCTCTAATGACATTTACTTTGACGTAACAACTGAATTGATTGAATTTATCAGCGCTGTTGTGTGGAAAATGAAGAGATGGCTCATTTAGAAGTGGGGAATCAGAGAAAAAAGTCTAGATGAGTATAGATTGATTGTACAGCAACGTGTGTGATACAAAACAACAGCGTGAAAACACAATTAATTAATGCTGCAGTTTTTATTTTATAATTTAACTTCGCAAAAAAACGTTTTTGTATGTGATTTGTGGAAAAGCTTACATGTAAGTTGAAAAACATCGAAAAACAGTAAGAAAAACTTGTTTTAAAATTGAATAAAAGAATATTTGACCACTTTGCACGTGACATTCTGAGCATTGGTTACTCCAGTGAATATATTCGTATTTCAATTCAATATTAATTCTTTCAAATTTGTTTTGTTTAGCTTCGAGCAGGATATATTGTCACACATTCCAATCTAGCTTGCTATTGTACTCGCCAACACACACAACACACACACACACACACACACACACACACATACACACATTCTTATCCCGACAGCATGCAGACCAGTACATGACACCCGTGGATCAATACTGCACAACACACACACACACAACATCCAGCGTGTATGCATGTCTGTCTGTAAGTGCATGTGTTTGTGAGTCCATGTCGTCGGTATTGCACTCATCTTCAGCACATGCACGTGTATGTATGTGTGTGTGTGTGTGTCTTGCCTCGGAAAGGTCTGGAGTTTGTTCGATCAACTCAAAGACATTGGCTGCCTGCGCAGAAGTCACCAGGAGCAGAACGGAGAAAGTCACCATCATCAGAGGATGATGATGGTGATGATGCCTCCATCGTACACCACTCGCAGACATGCTGTCCGGTATGCCGGCAGTAACTGTAGAAGTAACGCTTCAAGTTATCTCCCACCACTAAGTCACAGTAAAAAGTCACTACTCCCAGAACAAAACCACATACACATACACACACACACACAAACAGATCACTCGGTTGGTTTCTATATGACACCCTTCCTAACCTTATCCTAAACCTTCCTCGAAAAACAAACAGAGTCACGCTCAGGCGACTCTAACAGCACGCGCTCACCAACCGACTGACTCGGCGCGCTTAGAACCCACGCTACCGCCCGCCATGACTCACTCAGCCGCCGTACAGATGGCGGTAATGTCGCCCCACGCAGCCCGTGAATTTTGCTCTCAATAATGGCAAATAATGTCGTGTTCAACGCAGTGAAATATTCTATGATAGGTCTTGGTTAGCTGTCACATTTAGGGAATGAGTGAAATCACAAACTGGGTCCCCTGAGGTCCCTGAGAAGGCCCCGTAGGAGGACTACGACATATAACATCAAACCCCTGCATCCCACTGAGCAACATCTGATGTCTGATAACTTTTGTGTTTAATTCTGCGTTTTTCTCGATCGCGGTATTTTGTTTTTGGTTATCTGTAAATATTTATCCATTATAACTGCTTTTTATTATTTATGATTATTAATTACAGGCAAATCCAGTGTACCAGTGGCGTCCAAGACAGAAAGAGAGTTCGAAAAGTGAAGGTTTTAGTCAGGAAGATAATGAAAAAAGACGCAGAAGAAATAATGGTGATATTAATTTTATGCTTTTTGTGTAGAAATATGCAAATTGTAAAGTTACTGCGTTAAAATCGTGCAATTGATAGCGTGGTATTGTAACAAAATTAACTTAAAATGCTGGAATTTTCGACACACCCACACGTAGTTGTCACGATAGTTTGGAAACCCCTGGACGAAAGCATCTTAACTATGACAAATTAGCAGAATGTAGCTTGGCAAAATAATTCTATGCAGAGTTAAATTAAATATATAACTGTTTCCAATGACCAAAAGAGAAAAAACTAAAATTTAACGTTATAGAAACGAAATTTTTATGGAAAAATCGGAAATTGCTCAACGTTCACCGTTTCACTGGTATATCATCACAAACCAAAGTCGAAATGAAAAGTTCCACTTTCCAATCAATTCAAATATGACGCATTCAACATCCATCAGCATTCTACCGCCCAAATATGGAACAAGCGAGAGAGAGAGCGAGTGAGCGAAAAAAACACACAAAAGGCGCCATTTTCAAGGCTTTTATTACGAATCAAATCGACGTACTAAAATAGACTCTACACATCAAAGTTGTACGCTTGAATATTGAAAACTCGCCACATTTTCTCTCTTGCACTCTGCCATTGAATTGTCACACAAAAACGTCATACACACACACACACACACACAAACACACACGGACATATAGTGTGTCTACACCGGATTGACCGAGAGACAAGAATCCGTACGTCAAATACGGAAAAAACGACCAGCATAGACGGATAATTTATGTGTGAATCATACTCAATCACAATACATGATATCACCATAGCCACACCCACACACAAATATAGGTAGATCTCAAACTGACAGACATTGAAAACAAAATATTTCTCTCTCTTTTTCTCACTGTCTGAAATCCTGTTACCAATATTGTGAAGGGAAAATAAATCAGTCGAGAAACGAGGCAAGATGATTGCTCGAACCACCGAAACACAAGAACAAACACACACACACACGGAAAAAGACACAAACACAAACAAATTTTAATAAATCAATATATATATAAAGAGGAGCAAAACTGAACACCGAAATTGCCATTTTCAAAGTCAACAGAAACAAAAACAAACACACAATAGAGCAAAAAACACGCTGACGACGAAATTACATAGCACGATCTTCATAGACACCACAGTGTATATACAATAACATTTATATGCAATACCACATACGAACCAGTTAATACCAGTGTGTGTGTGTGTATGTGTCAGTGTGTGTGTGTGTGTGTGTGTGTCAGTGTGTATGTGTCAGAGTGTGTGTGTGTGTGTGTGTGTGTGTGTGTGTCAGTGTGTGTGTATGTGTCAGTGTGTGTGTGTGTGTCAGTGTGTGTGTGTGTGTGTCAGTGTGTGTGTGTGAGTACAATTTTAGCAATTGAAAGTGTCAGTGAAGACAGGATCTTTAATGCGACCCCCGTCACCCTCGGATACAAATCGCTTACGAGCTCTACACAACACACACACACACACACACACACACACACACACACACACAACAACACAACACACACAACACAACATTACATAAACTCGTTAAAATTAAAATGAAAATATTCACATTTAGACATTTATATTGGTTAGCATATTTATAGGTTAAATTTTTTACTTTTAAATTTGTATTCATTTTATTTTATAGATTGAATATGAATTTCATGTTATGAACTGTTCCGCACGACGGGCGGGTTTAAATCTATATCTATAAAAGAAATTCTCTATCTGTCTGTGTGTGTATGTATGCTTGAATATGAGGTTAAAATAACTGCGCGGGCTCAATGATATAGATCAGTGGTTTCAAACGTAAAAGAAGCGATGGATCATTTTTATGAAATAAATATGTCCCGCAGACAGCAGCTATAGACAATAAAACGTTCAATTTCACCGTGTAGAATGCATTCTTATACAAAACTAACGGATTTGTCTTCAAGATCCAGAACGGATCGACACGATCCACAACGGGCGGGTTTATATGCTAAACATTTAGGTTAGGTTACGTTAAGAAATGATCACTAACTAGGGGTTGAGTTTGTGTGTGAGGCACTAGACAATGAAAGCATTATAACTTATTGCTATATGTATCTTCTGGTCCCAAATTATTTCATCATTTTGCTTCTTCTTTACCCTCTTATGTAATCTGTCCATAATGTGTAGTTGGTTTAGGATATCAAGGCCGAATTGGGGGTATGCAGCTTTGGATCTGGTTTGTGGCCAGACAAAGCTGCACGTCTACTTAATTACATTTAAATGATGCTTAAATTACCAGGTGGGTAATTTAAGCGTGGTAATAATACCTGGTGGGTAATTTGAGTGTGGTAATAATACCTGGTGGGTAATTTGAGTGTGGTAATAATACCTGGTGGGTGATGTGAGTGTGGTAATAATACCTGGTGGGTAATGTGAGTGTGGTAATATCTGGTGGGAAATTTGAGTGTGTTAATAATACCTGATGGGTAATTTCAGTGTGGTAATAATACCTGATGGGTAATTTCAGTGTGTTAATAATACCTGATGGGTAATTTGAGTGTGTTAATAATACCTGATGGGTAATTTCAGTGTGTTAATAATACCTGATGGGTAATTTCAGTGTGTTAATAATACCTGATGGGTAATGTCAGTGTGGTAATAATACCTGATGGGTAATTTCAGTGTGGTAATAATACCTGATGGGTAATTTCAGTGTGGTAATAATACCTGATCGGTAATGTGAGTGTGGTAATATCTGGTGGGAAATTTGAGTGTGTTAATAATACCTGATGGGTAATTTCAGTGTGTTAATAATACCTGATGGGTAATTTGAGTGTGGTAATAATATCTGGTGGGTAATTTGAGTGTGGTAATAATATCTGGTGGGAAATTTGAGTGTGGTAATAATACCTGATGGGTAATTTCAGTGTGTCAATAATACCTGATGGGTAATTTCAGTGTGGTAATAATACCTTATGGGTAATTTCAGTGTGGTAATAATACCTGATGGGTAATTTCAGTGTAGTAATAATACCTGATGGGTAATGTGAGTGTGGTAATATCTGGTGGGAAATTTGAGTGTGTTAATAATACCTGATGGGTAATTTCAGTGTGTTAATAATACCTGATGGGTAATTTCAGTGTGATAATAATACCTGGTGGGTAATTTCAGTGTGGCAATAATACCTGGTGGGTAATTTGAGTGTGGTAATAATACCTGATGGGTAATTTCAGTGTGTTAATAATACCTGATGGGTAATTTCAGTGTGTTAATAATACCTGATGGGTAATTTCAGTGTGGTAATAATACCTGATGGGTAATTTGAGTGTGGTAATAATACCTGATGGGTAATTTGAGTGTGGTAATAATACCTGATGGGTAATTTGAGTGTGGTAATAATACCTGATGGGTAATTTGAGTGTGGTAATAATACCTGGTGGGTAATTTCAGTGTGATAATAATACCTGGTGGGTAATTTCAGTGTGGTAATAATACCTGGTGGGTAATTTCAGTGTGATATCTCGGTTGATCACACCCGACGACAGAGAAAGTTGGATAATTTTCTCCAACAAAGAATGAGCCATCGGCACGTCCAGTTCTATGTCAGATATATTCTCAAATACGCGCACAAACCCCTGCACACACACATACACACACAAACACACACATACACATACATGCCTTATTGAATTATAACTCATAATGCAAGCCCAAATAAATTGTGAATTATTATGTAAGACAAAATGATATCCAAATGCTAAAAATGTGTACATATCTGTGTGTGTGTATGCTAGTGTGAGTGTGTGTTAGTGTGTGTGTGTGTGTATGCTAGTGTGAGAGTGTTAGTGTGTGTGTGTGTATGTGTGAATGTGTGTGTATGCTAGCGTGAGTGTGTGTTAGTGTGTAAAAGTGTGTGTTAGAGTGTGTAAAAGAGTGTATGTGTATGCTAGTGTGTGTGTGTGAATGTGTGTGTGTTAGAGTGTAAGAGTGCTAGAGTGTGTAAAAGAGTGCTAGAGTGTATTAAAGAGTGTGCTAGAGTGTGTGTGTGTATTCTAGTGTGAGAGTGTGCGCGAGAAAGTGTATGAAAGAGTATGTCAAAGAGAGACAGAGTATATGAGAGAGTCTATGAGAAAGAGAGTGTGTGTGAGAGACAGAGTATATGAGAGTCTATGAGAGAGAGAGAGAGAGAGTGTGTGCGAGAGAGTGTATAAAAGAGTGTGTGTGTGTGAGAGAGAGACAGTCTATGAAAGAGAGAGAGAGAGAGAGTGTATGAAAGAGTATGTCAAAGAGAGACAGAGTATGAGAAAGAGAGAGTGTATGAGAGAGCAGTATACCTCGTGCATCTGGTTGCTGGTTATTACTCCGTCGTGAAACATGAAGCCCAGCAGACGCACCAGTTCACTAATAGACCGACAGTCAGAACGCTCAATAGCCATCACGACCGCCTCAAATACGAGCTCATGATGAAAATGAGGAACCTCCAACTCCTTCAAACATCTGACCAACAAACACACACACACACACACACACATGCATACATGCATATATAGACCAATGTTTTCACAAACGCATACACACACATATACATAGATACAAACACACACACACATACACAGAGTATGTATGCGTTTATATATGTACATGTGTGTGTGTGTATTTGCGTGATTGTGTATGTGTGTGTGTGTGTGTATGTGTGTGTATGTGTGTGTGTGTGTGTGTGTGTGTATCTTTGTATGCGTGTGCGTTTGTATCCCTGTATGTGTATGTATGTGTGTTTCAGTGTGTATGTGTTTCAGTGTGTGTGTATGTGTGTGTTAGTATGCGTTAGTATGTGTTAGTGTGTGTTAGTATGTGTTAGTAAGTGTGTGTATTAGTATGTGTTAGTATGTGTTAGTATGTCTTAGTGAGTGTGTATTAACACAATTGACAGGCTGTGTTTCAGTGTGTGTGTGTGTGTGTGTGTTAGTATGTGTTAGTGTGTGTGTGTGTAAGTATGTATTAGTATGTGTGTGTGTGTGTTAGTATGTGTTAGTGTGTGTGTGTGTAAGTATGTATTAGTATGTGTGTGTGTTAGTGTGTGTTAGTGTTTGTGTGTGTGTTAGTGTGTATGTATCTGTGTGTTTCAGTATGTGTTTGTGTGTGTGTGTGTATCTTTGTATGCGTGTGCGTTTGTATCCTTGTGTGTGTGTGTTTCAGTGTGTATGTATCTGTGTGTTAGTGTGTTATTATGTTTGTGTGTTAACACAGTTGGCAGACTACCTGACAGCTTCGGCAGTGTCGCCCGACAGAATGAATTCCTGAAGCAATAGCGACATTTGTTTGACCAGCGCCCGAACCGGCCTCAGACCGCCACCCACACCCCATACATTATCCAACCGCATCATACCCTGCTTCATACTCAACAACAGCTCGCCACGTTCCAACGATTTACTTAAACACACACACACAAACACACACACACACACAGGTTACAGTTGAAAAAGAAGATGAAATATCAATGTATAATGCAATTTAAACAGTATTTATCACACAAATATTGACATAAAAATGGAAATAATAAGTTATTATGCAAAAAAATTACAAATAAAAATTAGACATTAGAATGAAGATTGGAGGTAGATTATAAACAACTCACACACAGACAGAGGCGCATACACACATAAATATATCCAACAATATTATAAATACAAAATAAACATAACACCAAGCTTATGCTAAAAATAATGAGAGTAATGAAAACAGCACAACAATGTTTTTTGTTTGTGTTTTCCAAATGAACACACACACACTCACCGATACACAAAACACACACACACACTCACTGACACACACTGACACACAAAACACACACACACACACACACACACACTCACTGACACACAAAACACAAACACTCACACTGACACACAAAAAACACACACACACACACACACACACACAAACACACACTCACTGACACACACAAAACACACACTCACTGACACACACAAAACACACACGCTCACTAACACACACACACACACACTCACTGACACACAAAACACAAACACTCACACTGACACACAAAAAACACACACACACACACACACACACAAACACACACTCACTGACACACACAAAACACACACTCACTGACACACACAAAACACACACGCTCACTAACACACAAAACACACACACACTGACACACAAAACACACACACTCACTGACACACACAAAACACACACTCACTGACACACACACACACACACACTCACTGACACACAAAACACACACACTCACTGATACACAAAACACACACTCACAGACACAAACACTCACACACTCACTGACACACACACACACACACACTGACACTGACACTCACACACACACACACACACACACAAAACATACAAAACACTCACTCACACACACAAAACACACACACTCACTGACACATAAAACACACACTGACACACACACACACACTGACACACACAAAACACACACTCACTGACACACACACACACACTGACACTCACACAAAAACATACAAAACACACACACACACACACACACACAAAACATACAAAACACACACACACACACTCACTGACACTCACACTCACTGACACACACACAGACACTAGCGCTTCCCCCACTTTCTCGCCGCTGCCCGACCCCCGGACATCACTCACATGGCGTAGGTGCAGTCCACGTGGTGTTTGAGCTCGTGCAGCAGTTTGGGCGGTACGCAGTCGTCGGCGACCGCGCGCGCCATGAAGTTACCGATCATCAGCGGGGCGTCGGGACAGTCCAACACGAGATCAGGCAGCGAACACAACAGACGCTCAAATCCTGGTGCATGTGCACGCACACACATACACACAAATAACACAATTACACAACACAACACACAAATACATACACAAATACACCCACACATACGCACACACACACACACATACACAACACAAATACACACTCACATACACACATACACACACTCACACACACGTACACAAATACATATTACATTACATTACATTAAGACATTTATATCGCGCTTTTCACCCGAGGGTCTCAAAAGCGCTCACACACACACTCACACACACACACACAACACACACACACACACAAGCACAAGAGTCATACACATACACAATCACGAACACACACACTCACCTACATACATACACCCATACACACACACAAAACAGACATATAAAAGACATATAGACAAGTACATATACGCACAATCACGAACATACACTCACGTTTACATACTCAAAAACACAAAAATGCACACGCATACACACATACATATTGAATAAGATAGCAAAGCCGACATACAGCACAGAAGACAACACAACATACAACACATTAAGACAACACAACAGGCATACAACGACATACACTCAGATTGACAAATCACAACAAAATAGACACACAAATACAAACCAGAAAACACAACATAGCAGACACACAAAGACATACACTCAAACAAATAGACAGAGAACACAACACAACAGACACACAAACACAGATAACAGAGCTCAACACAACAACACACATACAGCATACAATGGAGAAACATACATACACAAGAACGGAAAACACGCGCATGAAGCACATACACATAGAAGACAGAATTAGGAAACAATCAGACCTTATATTCAGTACTAATATATACAATATTATTAAGACAGTAATAAGACTTAGTGAGAAAGAAATTTTTAGTATGTTTTTTGAAAAGAGATAGAGATTTGATTGAGCGTATTGAGGGAGAAAGCCTATTGTAGATACGAGGTCCTAAGATAGAGAAACAACGATTGTAGTGAGAATGCCTAGAAGGAAAGGAAGGTTCAACTAGTAGAAAAGGATCGTTAGAAGACCTAAGAGAAAGAGATGAGGTTTTATAAGACAGAAGGTCAAACAGATACGCAGGCTTACGAAGATAAAGAGCTGAATGAATAATTAAACAAATACGATACTCAACAAGAGCCTTAATGGGAAGTAACCTAAGTTTTTGTAAAGAAGAAGATACATGAGAACCCGAAGGAAGATTAAATATCATACGACATGCTTTATTAATAATACATTGAAGTTTCCTAAGCTGGCGGTGGTTGAGAGATAGTAGAAGAGAACAGCAGTACTGAGTTTTACTAAAGATGAATGAGTTAGCTAACTTAAAGGCAGCAGAGATGGTTATATATCTACGAATGGAATAGATACGCCTAAGTTGATAGTTACAACACCTGATAATGTCGGATATGTGTGGATCAAAAGAAAGAGAGTTATCGAGTATGATACCAAGACTACGTACAGAGCAGGATAGAGGTATACTAAGAGAAACTACACTCATACACACACTCACACACACAAATACACAACACAAACACACACACACACACAAATACATATACAACATAAACACACACACACACAAATACACAACACAAATACACACACACACACACACACACAAATACATATACACACATAATGTAACACATTAATGACATAATGTGTAACACATAATGTCACACATTTGTAAATATATTTATTTGTGTCAAAAAAACTCACACATACACAAATACACACACACATACACATACATACACACACATCACAAACAAATACACAACACAAACACACACACAAATATACAACACAAGCACGCAAATATACACACACAAACACACACACACACACACACACACACACAAATACATACACACAGACACAAGTACATACACACACCACACACAAATACACACACAAATACACAACACATACACAACACAAGCACGCAAATAAACACACACGCACACACACACACACAAATACATACACACACACAAATACACAACACAAACACAAATACATACACACATACACACACAAATACACAACACGAACACACAAATACACACACACACACCCATACACACTCACACACACACGTACACACACACACATGTACACACACTCACACACACACGTACATACACTCACACACACACCATTGCATTACTCTTCTCTTTTTCTCTTCACAGTTTATATTTCCACTTCACATATTTCTACTGTACGGGTGTTCGTGTTTAATGTTGTCCATCAATAATTTCTATTTCCGTTTACCTTGTTTCTCGCTTCTTATCTGATCTAATTCTCTCTCCCTACTGCATCATTTAATTCAAGTTCAAGTGTATCTATGTTTGATGTGTATATTTGCGTGTGTACGTGTGTATAAATGTATGTGTGTGTGTATTTGTGCATATATGTGTGTGTCAGTCAGATCAGATCAGATCAGAGACGAGAGTTTGGCCTTTACAACGGCACTCTCTGATGCTATTTGTATTTTATCTGTAAACACACAACAGTGCGTTATGTTGCAACTCGAATAACCGGTTTATACACATACATATGTACCTTAAATTACACTTATAAATGCACATAATCACCCTAAACTGGCACACAACACAGTGTGTGTGAGAGAGAGAGATGATATATGATACCTCGACAAATATCTGTTTGTGTGATGCACTCTTGATAGAGGTTGGATAACAGCACAGAGGTCATCTCGCGGTGAGACGCCTTGTGATCGAGCGCCAATTCAATCATCTCCACCACTAACTGACCTCAAACAAACAGACAGATAGAGAGACAGACAGGCACCGACGGACACACACACACACACACACACACTTTGAATGAGTGCAACACGAAAAAGTGAATGTTGGTAGAATGTGTTGTGTCCAAATTAATATTATTATAAATTTTAGATACCGTATATTTCGGCGTATAAGACGACCCTTAAAGTAAAAAAAATCACCCTTAAAAATTGTGGGTCGTCTTATACAACCGATATAAAAGTCAGACCTTGAATTCTGCGTACAGAATTTTTCATTTTACATGAAAAAATCAGTATCATTTTGGTTGTAAATAAAAATGGTTGATTACAAACACAGGATTGGCTACTACAGCTTAGCACTAGCACACTAGCCTAGGCCAAACAAACATGGTTTCGTCATTTAGCGGTCGTCTTATACAACCGATATATGATAAATGCATAAAAATTTACTCTAATTTTGTACCACGTCATATCTGACGGTCGCCTTATACGCCGAAATATACGGTAGTCCTAACCACTGATGTGTGAGAATGCGTGAGAATATAATACAAGAAATAGCAGCTGTGATGTCACAAAAAATCAACCAATAAGAAACGCGGCAATTGTGACGTCACAAATAGACCACCAATAGGAAACACAGCAAGTATGACGTCACAAATAGGCAACCAATAAGAAACGCGGCAATTGTGACGTCACAAATAGACCACCAATAGGAAACGCAGCAAGTATGACGTCACAACTAGGCAACCAATAATAAACGCGGCAATTGTGACGTCACAAATAGACCACCAATAGGAGATACAGCAAGCTTGACGTCACAAATAGACCACCAATAGGAAACGCAGCAAGTGTGACGTCACAAATAGGCAACCAATAGGAAACGCGGCAATTGTGACGTCACAAATAGACCACCAATAGGAAAGGCAGCAAGTGTGACGTCACAGCTATTACTCACCAAATAGCGTTTTTTGAAGTTGATCGCCGCCGCCTTCTCGGTGAGAGCATGATCGACCTCGGACGTGTCGCCGTGCTCGAAATACTCCAGCACCAGAGACTCCATGAAACTCTGCCGCGACACAGATCTAATTCAGGATCATACTTATAATCTGACAATAATTTGACTCACTCACATATACTCACAGATGACGCTCTGAATCCTCTGGTTCTCACTCTGGTGGCCAGGTGCCTCGGGTTATCTGAGCTCTATAGTTCAACTTTGATTCCTGTTCTTCCCATACTGCTCACAATCTGATATAGGATCAAACTCGCGAGTGAGCGAGTATGTATACAAAATATGAGTGTGAAATCTGATACAAATATTGAATGAAGTGGACGTTTTTTTTAGTTCGGGAGAGAAGGATACGACAGGTGACAGCTGCATTAATCCAAGGAGGATGCCAACCCTATTAGAAAATCGCTCCCCCCTTGGTGTGGCAGTACAGGGAGGGAAGAAGCAGAGGGTCCGCTTTTAGTCGCCTCTTACACGACACACAGCGGGTACGGCGGCAGTATTCTTATCCCCTGACCACAGTGAGAGGCGAAGTGGACGTGAGGCGGGAAATATGCACGATGATGATATGTTCACCTTGATCTCCTCGTCGGACATCTCGATGTTGACCTCCTCCAGTTTGACGTTGTCGTCCATGGTCTCCGAGTCATAGTTGGGATCGTGCGGGTCCAGCGGTTCGTGCAGCAGCTCCGAGCCCGGCTTTCCCCACACGCCCTTGCCACCCGCTCCTCCTACAGACCGTAACACAAAAAAAAACAAGTTACCGTATTTGCCGGTGTATAAGTCGACAATTTTCTATCAAAAATCGACCGAAAAAAATCAACCTCGACTTATACACCGAGTCATAGAATATAACTTCGTATTCATCGCTTCAAATGTAGTATAATCGCTCGCTACAAACTAGCGCATTTGAACACATTTCGTCAATACATTTCGCATATTTCTTATTGAATTTTAAAGTTTAATATAATGGAACAATTGAGCTCGACTTATACGAAGGATATATCATAATATCGTAAATTTCCGTCGAATTTCAGGGGGTCGACTTATACACCGGCAAATACGGTACATTACCGACGCAGAAGTCGGCAAGACAACATTGAACAAATGTCGGGTATTTATAGAGAAAATACCGATGAGCAAAAGTAGTATCATCAGTCGTTAGAAGAAAATTATTGCGAGGTTATCAGCATCACATTGATCCAGACATACAGACTAACCTTTCTTAGGAAGACCTCTGCCGTATCCACCACGCGACCTGCGACTGTTTTTTGAGAACTTGGTGAAGACACGAGTGGTTTGTGGCTCGGATATTGTAATGGATCTAGTCCTTCTAACAACGCTATGTTCAGAGTCCTTCGCGGGAGATAGTTTACTGTGTAAGGAGCCCGACCTGACAATTTTAGAGGTCTTGGGGCCGGGATCTCCCGCGAGAGGCTTAATAACAATGCCTTCAACTTCACCATTGTCATTGCCATTGCCATGGGCGCCTACAGTGCCACTCATTTTGTGCCAGAAATACAACTGGAGTCAACTCAAAATAAATTGAGCAAATTTAAAAGAGCACTCAGTCCTCGGAAGATCAGCAGATGAAGTCAGGAAATACTTTTGAATAACCTGAGAACTTCCACTAAAAAATAACCCGAAAGAACACCTCAAAACCAAGCAAACAAAGACGATGCAGGGACAATAACATCGGTGACCTTGAACCAAAAATTGCAATGTGCGCTCCAATCGTCTTTTGCGTAGTACCACAGACAGCAGAACAAGGATACCATATAATAGTTATCATAAAATTACAAAAATAGAATTCAATTAGCGTGTTTTCAAGTGATCGAGTATCATGATTATGGAGAACATGGTTGTCAAAATGTGTCACCAATTGAAAAAATATGCGCAATAAATTTATACGACTATTTTTAGAGTAATCGGGACAGGAATCATTGTGAGGAAAAACTTAATACTTTTTTGAGAGTATTTGTTTTGTAATCCTCAACAGGTTCTCGAAACAAATGCGTTACAATCACGTCATATTGTTGTGCCGAAATCAGGTGTGGTGTTGGGGTGATCTTGCTTAGTCTTTATACAAATCAGCCTATTTATGTATAGTTTATTGGCTAGGTGTATTGGCTTAAATTTTGCCGTTTTTTATATTCAATGAGAAAATGTTCAGTGCTTTGAATTATTCGTTGGATATCGTCAACATATATTTTAAGGGCGCACAGGAACATAGGCAAATGAGGAAAACAAATGTGGAAACAGTTAAATACTCGGCAGAAAGCAAATAAAGACTGCAAGAACCAGACAAGCGGCAAACACAAGTACATGAAAACAATGTCAGAAACATCAACAAATCAAAATAAGCATACATACAAAATCATAAGTAAGATTGTACCAAACGGGCTCAGAGCGCGGCATAGGGAGTAAGGTTATGCGACGAATGATCGAAGGACATGCCAAAAAGATGATTGCGAAGAGAAGAAGAAAACGCAGCAAGAGATTGAGAGGAAGTCACGAGGCCAAGAGGAAGGCCGTTGTAGAGACGGGGAGCATAAAAGAAAATAGATTTGCTAGACCAAGAAGATTCATTGCAGGTACGAGGACAGGACAGAGGTACAGGAGGAGATTGAATAGGTAGATCGGTTGCCGAGGGTCATGAAGGATCTTGTTAATAAGGCAGCAGATTTTGAAGTGTATGCGAGGAACCATTTGAAGCCACTGGAGTTTGTATAGAAATGAGGAAGTTTGAAGACAAGGGGTGGGAGATAACACATTATTTGGATTCAGAATTTAGTTGGAGCAGAACATATTAATGGTTATAAACGGACCGTTTTTATAGGCCAGGGTGTCATGTTTGAACGCTGTCATATTGTCATACGTTGTCATTTAGCATTGTTGTCTCAAAATGTTCTACATTGTGTTTGTGTATTCTATGTTTGCATCGTATGTTTGTTTGTCCTGTTATATACATGGCGCTTTTGATAGTATAGCTGAATTGTCGCTCTATAAATAAATGCTATTATTATTATCATTTAATTTATTATTATTATTATTATTATTATTTATCATTCAATGTTTCATTTTAATATTTGAGTAATGTGTTTTTCAGCTGATAATAAAAATGTCTGCAATAAAAAATACTGAAACGTATGCTGGCAGCGTAGGTTGATTGCGTGCGCATTTTTTGTGTTTGCGTTTGGACGCAGACGTTTTTAGCGGCGTGCGTTATGTTCGTGCCGTGAGCAGAGCGTCATGTCGTTTCTCAAGAACCTCAAGAGCCTGTTCACGGGCGTCAATGAGAGTGTCGCCAAGCGCAGAAGACTGTTGCACAATGTTAAGGTTGACGCCAACCCGGAGGAACATTGGCAGCTGTGTGAAGAAGTTGGCGACGGAGCGTTCGGAAAAGTCTTCAAGGTACTGCGCAACAATCCCTGCTGGCTCTCTGTGTGTGTGTGTGTGTGTGTGTGTGTGTGTGTGTGTGTGTGTGTGTGTGTGTGTGTTGTGTGTGTGTATGTGTGTGTTGTGTGTTGTGTGTGTTGTGTATGTGTGTGTGCTTGTGTGTGTGTGTGTATGTGTTTGTGTGTGTGTGTGTGTGTGTGTGTGGTGTATGTTTGTGTTGTGTTGTGTGTGTGTGTTGTGTATGTTTGTGTTGTGTGTGTGTGTATGTTGTGAGTGTGTGTGTGTATGTTGTGAGTGTGTGTGTGTGTGTGTATGTTGTGTATGTGTGAAAATAACACTTAAAAACTATGCCAATGTCATTATTCTTACTTTCTTGATGTGTTAACTATGTCACACTTGTATGTTGTTCATGCCTGTGTTCTTGTTGTGTGTGTGTGTGTGTGTGTGTGTGTGTGTGTGTGTGTATGTTGTTCATGCCTGTGTTCTTGTTGCGTGTGTTCATATCTGCGTCTATGTGCATGGCTGCTATATATATTGCTTTCTGTTTGTCTGTATCTCTGTGTGTCCATGTGTATATATGTGTTGTTGTGTTTGTGGGTGTTTGCTTATAGGTGTGTTTGTGTGTGGGTGTATGTGTGTGCAGCGCCTTAGAGACCCTTCGGGTGTAGGGCGCTATATAAATATCTTACTGTACTGTACTGTGTGTATGTGTGTGTGTTTGTGTGTGTGTTATGTGTATGTTGTGTATGTGTGTGTTTGTGTTATGTGTGTGTGTGTGTGTGTGTCTGTGTGTGTGTTGTGTGTTGTGTTGTGTATGTGTGTTGTGTGTTGTGTTGTGTATGTGTGTTGTGTATGTTTGTGTTGTGTGTGTGTGTGTGTGTGTTGTGTATGTTTGTGTTGTGTGTGTGTGTGTGTGTGTGTGTGTTGTGTATGTATGTGTGTGTTGTGTATGTATGTGTGGTGTATGTATGTGTGTTGTGTGTGTTTGTGTTATGTGTGTCTGTGTGTGTGTGTGTGTGTTGTGTATGCCATGTTTAGTATATATTAGAAAGACAAATTGCTTAAATTATGTGCTCTACAATTTGTTCGATTATATTGTATTTATTGCTAGAATGTTATCAGCCCAGTTATCATATTTTATCAGTTCAATTCATCGTCGTATTTTATGTCAGCGCCATTTTTACATGTTTCACTTCTATTTACGTCGTGTTATAATCACTTATCACCTTGTACCTCACCTTGTATATTAATCACAATATCTTGTAATCACCGTGGTGGTGTTATCAGTCGTTACACCGCACCACTGGCCGAGTGGCTGCTGCCAAGGTTTGTGAGATGTGCGAGGACGATGATCTGGAGGGATTCATGGTGGAAATTGACATTCTCACTGAGATGCAGCACGAAAATGTGATCAAACTGATCGATGCCTATCTGATTAAGCGGCATCTCTGGGTGAGTATGGGAGACTGGGTCCTCTCACACACACTCTCTCTCTCTCTCTCACTCTCTCACACAATCGCTCTTTCTTACACTAGCTCGCTAGTTTATTGCTGTCATTTGCGACGAATTCGGATGAAATAACCTTACCTTACCTAACCTCACCTTACCTTACCTTACCTTACCTAACCTTACCTTACCTTACCTTACCTAACCTTACCTTACCTAACCTTACCTAACCTTACCTAACCTTACCTTACCTTACCTAACCTTACCTAACCTAACCTTACCTTACCTAACCTTACCTTACCTAACCTTACCTAACCTAACCTTACCTTACCTAACCTTACCTTACCTTACCTAACCTTACCTAACCTTACCTTACCTAACCCTACCTAACCTAACCTTACCTTACCGAACCTTACCTTACCTTACCTTACATAACCTTACCTTACCTTACCTTACCTTACATAACCTTACCTTACCTTACCTTACCTTACCTTACCTTACCTTACCTTACCTTACCTTACCTTACATAACCTTACCTAACCTTACCTTACCTTACCTTACCTTACATAACCTTACCTTACCTAACCTTACCTTACCTTACCTTACCTTACCTTACCTAACCTTACCTTACCTTACCTTACCTTACCTTACCTAGACTAACGTAGAGACATTTTTCTAGCGATATCGAGCTGCAAGCATCGTTTATTTAAATTCATTCGTTTTCCGCTGAAAACATGCATGCCATATACCTGTCTAAAACAGGTATATGGCATGCATGTTTTCAGCGGAAAACGAATTACTTGGATTCTGTAATAATTGTAAATTAATGCGATCTGTAATGCTTGGCTGCTCACCTTTTAGCGTAATTCAAATCACTACTATAGACATTAATGTGTCTGTCTGTCTGTCTGTGTGTGTATGTTTGAAAGTGTACCAATAATGCCACTGTGGAACACAAGTGTATAACTGGACAAAATCGTCAAACTTGCAGCTGTTTGTGTGTGTGTGTATGTGTGTGTATGTTCATGTGTGTGTGTATCTGTTTGTGTTTGTGTGTATCTTTGTGTGTGTGTATCTGTGTGTGTGTGAGTGTGTGTGTGTTTGTATCTGTGTGTGTTTGTGTGTGTGTGTGTGTGTGTGTATCTGTGTGTGTGTGTGTTTGTGTGTATATGTGTGTGTGTGTCTTGTGTGTGTGTGTTATAAGGTGTAAATTATCTCTCTTCTTTCTTTACCTTTCACTTTCTGTGTGTGTGTGGCTATATGTGTATCTGTGTTTGTGTGTGTGCGCGCGTGTGCAGCGCCTTAGAGACCCTCTAGGTGTAGGGCGCTATATAAATATCTACCTAATGTAATGTAATGTGTGTGTTTGTGTGTGTGTGTGTGTGTGTGTGTATCTGTGTGTGTTCAAGTTCAAGTTCAAGTTCAAATTGTATTTTTTCCACAAGCAAATAACAAATAGCATAACAACAATAAATAAAGAAAGTGGATATAGAGTCTGCTGAGACATTGTCTCTTTTGCAGACTTATGTAATAATGATAATTTTGTTCCAACATGAAACATTGACAAGTGATTAAATAATGATTATATGATACAGTGATTAAACATTGTTATATATATGAGTTGTTAAATAAGTATATATATATAACAATGTGTGATGTATGACACGCTATATTATATAGATTTATGACACAATATTACCAGATACAGAATTCATAGTACTCTCACACACATATTGAGTGTGACAAAGAATTGACATTAACAATAATGTCGATGACGAAAATTCAACACTGCACACGAGTCGAGAATATGTTAAAAATCACATTTTCGGCATGCCAGCACGCTATCATGCAGAGGTACAACATCGTACGTCAGTGATCCAAATCGAGCAAGTACTTTTTTATTTTGTACTTGAAGGAGCTAACTGTCATTGAGGAGACCTGTGTTTTCAATGAATCGGGAAGAGCATTCCATGTTTCGGGTCCTAAATATAAGATAGAATTACGGAATAATTGAGTCCGGTAGTTCGGTACATGTAAATTTATGTTATTTCTTCTAGTCAGTTGGGAGTGATGCAGAACATGGAAGATTCCATTTTCATGTTTTATCGATCTGAATGTATCCAACAAAAGAAAATATCTGTGAATGTGTCTTAACTTCAAGAGTTTCGCTTTTCTAAAGATATCATCTGCTGAGTCATATTTCTTTTTGAAAGACATTATTTTTAGAACACGTTTTTGTTGAACGAATAATTTGTCCAAAAACGAAGGCCAAGTGCACCCCCAGACAGATATACAATATATAAGTTTTGAATAACATAGAGTGTAGTATATCGTCCGCATTGCTTCTGTACTAAGCTTATTACGAACCCTATTCATAATGCCGGCAATGATGGATAAATTCTTGCATAGGTTGTCGATGTGATTATTCCAGTTGATATATTCATCTATTAACACCCCCAAGAATTTCACTGTTTGTACTCGATGCACCACTTCTCCATTTAACATCACTGTGTCCAGGTGATGTGTGAGTGATCTGTTCTGAAATAGCATTATATTGGTTTTAGATGTATTTATTTTCAGTTTATTTGCATTCATCCAACAGTTCACGAGAACCAGTGTTTGTGTCAGTTTAGAGTGAAGGCATTGTAAATCATCTGCGGAAACAAGGATGCTCGTGTCGTCAGCGTACATTGTTATGTGTGCTTCTTTTGCAACATATGTTATATCATTCATGTATAGCAAAAATAATATTGGCCCCAATATAGATCCCTGTGGTACTCCATGGTGAATGTATTTATATTGTGAAGGCGAATTGTTACAGACAACAAATTGCTTCCGTCCGGAAAGATAACTTTCGTATAATTTATGAACGGGCCCTCTCAATCCAGCGTTTTTTAATTTAGCAAGTAAAATGCGATGGTTCAAGGAGTCAAATGCTTTGGAAATGTCTATACAAACAGCCACATATCGCTTTCTATCCAATTGCTCATATATCGTCGAAACAAAATGCAGAAGAGCCGACTGAGTTGATTTATTTTTTCTAAATCCAAATTGGGTGTGAGATATAAGACTTTTTGCTTCAAGAAAATCAATGAGTCTGCATGCAATGGCCTTTTCATAGATTTTACTCATGACTGGTAGTAAGGATATCAATCTGTAATTATTTATGTCCGTCTTGGCGCCTGCTTTAAACAGAGGTAATGACTTGGAAATTTTTAATTTAGTGGGAAATATGCCTTTACGGAAGGATAAATTAATCAGGTACGTGAGAGGAGCGGATATGAAGTCTGCGGTCTTTTTAAGCATGAAAGCGGTTACTTCATCAAATCCTGCGAAATTCGATTTTATTGATAGTGTGTGTCTCTTAATTTCCTCTACACTACAGGGAAGTAAGTACATAGATGCGGCTGAAGACGCGTCCAAATATGTAGTAAATGCGGTGCCAGGGTCTTGATCATCATATCCAACAATATTCGTAAAGTGACTGTTGAATTTGTTAGCAACTTCATGCCTTGCAATTGAGTCCAAATCAATTGACTTCTCGGGAGATTTTTTTCGGTATCCCAAGACTGCATGTATTTGTTTCCAAGTTTCTTTTGGATTCCCTTGTATGTCTCCGAATTGTTTGGTGTAATATGCATTTCTGGTATCTCTGAGTACTTGTGTCAGCGTATTTCTGAACTTTTTGTATCTTTCCTTATATGTAAGAGGCCATTTTCGTGATAGTCTCGCCAATCTATGTTTCTCTCTGATACTTTTAATGATTCCGGGTGTTAAATATGGACATAATTTTGGCAATTTTTTCTTTCCGAAATATTTGAGTGGAAAATTATTTTCGAAATATTTCATGAATTTGTCAAAGAAAGTATTGAAAGCAGCATCAGGGCATTCACACTCGTAAACATCGTCCCAGTTTTGATATGAAATATCATCTACAAATTTATTCATGTTGTTACTATTGAAATCTCGTCTCAGCACAGTTTGGTCGTTATCCACAGCAATAGAGTTTTCTCTAAAATTCGAGACTATTGGAAAATGATCGGATATATCGGATTGTATGATATAGTTGGAGGTGTTTTTCTCTATATTATTGGTCCATATGTGATCGATGAGTGCAGCCGAGTTCTTTGATATTCTGGTGGGCTTGGTAGTCACTGGCCATAAGGAAAAGGTTAACATTAAGTTTGTAAAATCTTTGAATTGAGTGTTTCGTATTAGAAGGTTTATATTCCAATCTCCGAACAGAAAAATGGCATGATAAGATTTTCTAGAGACTTCGTTGAGTATATCGTTGATTCTTTCAAGAAATTTATTAAAATTCCCGTTCGGCGGCCTATAGATTGAAGCAAGAAAAAATTTGCTCTTACCTCGCTCAATTTCTACACTTACACATTCAAATTCAGGTTCACTCAGACACAATTCGTGTAACTGGGTGGATATATGTTTGTCATGCACATACATGGCTACTCCACCACCATTTCTGTTTCTGTGAACCCCGTACATTGTGTAGTTGGGAATTTTATATATCTGCGCTATGTCTTTGTCAAGTCTCGTTTCGACAAATCCCATTACATCAAATTTATGCTCACTGACAGATATAACTTCGTCTAGGTAGTCATACAAATTAGAGGGAATGCTCACGATATTCAATGCAACGATCGAGAAGGTGGATACGTGATAGGACGTTAAACTGACATCCAATGTTGCGTATTGAGATTCAGGAATTGATTTCATTTCTACATGATCAGACAGAATTTCACTGACATCAAGAAATTCTAGCATATTGACTTCTTTGGAGTCCATGTCTTATTAGCTATAGAACCTTTGACAGAGAACTTATCTGAATCTAATTTCGTCTCCTGCTGCGGCTGGTTGTTTCTTTGCCGCTCGAGGCATCTTTTCTTGTGACGGAGGCACCAGGGTGCAATTTGTCCCTGATTGGCGTGTTGGCTCGTGAGGGAGAGGCGCTAGCAGGTACTTCCGCTCGTGCAGCTCCAGATAGAGCAGCTGTTCCTCCAGTGGCTGCCAGAGTGGCTTCTGAGCGGGCAGTCGGATCACCAGACGCATAGGAACGTTGCCCCGTCTCGGCAGCAGAACCGAACTCCCTTTCTCTTTCTCTTATTATGAGACGCGTCTTGCGGAAAAAGGCGATTTTCCCGGCAGCTCTCGCTGCTCTGAATGCCGGCATCTGTTGCATCTTCATCTCTTGGGATGCTGCGGACAGATCTTCGTTGATGAAGATGCCAGTTCCCTTCAACTTAGCCGCATTCCTCAGAATGTTTTCTTTGTCTTTGAATGTCTCCATCCTTACCATAATTGTTCTCTGCTTCTTCTTTGTAGCGTATGTTTTGCCGATACGTTTCGCTTGCTCGATCTGAGCCCCCTCGATGCCCATTTTCTCCTTCAAGGTCTCTTCAATCAGCTGAGTAGTTCTCTCCCAACTTTCTCGGTTCTCTTCTTCTATCCCGCAGACACGGAGGTTTTTTCTTCTAGAAAAATCTTCGTTTTCGCGTAGCCTCTCTCGACATTTGTACAATTCTTCTTCTCTCTTTCCTTCTGTCGATTTCATATGGTGGATCGTTTCCTTCAGATCTCCAATTTCCCCGTAGGCAAATTGCAGGCTTTTTTCGAGTTCCCGAATGGTTGATTCCGCAGCCTCGATTCTTCTGTCCTGCTGCTGAACAACCAGGTCTAGGGTCGATTTGAAGGCACGTTCTTGTGCTTCAAGCATAATCTTGAGTGTCTGTGCGTCCATGTTCAGACACAAACACACACACCCGATATTCTCGCACTCACAATACGCTCACAATAAAAACTGGACAACGCGCTGACACGACCTTCCACTGCCAATGTCACAACACAACTGTGACAATGTCACAACACAACACAAATGTGTTTGTATGTGTGTGTGCTTGTGTGTGTCAGATGTTGTTGGAATTTTGTGACGGTGGCGCGGTTGATTCGATAATGATCGAGTTGGACCGCGGGCTGAACGAACTGCAGATCGCATACGTGGCGGCGGGTATGGTTCGTGGCTTGCATTATCTACATCAGCGCTTTGTCGTGCATCGTGATATCAAGGCTGGCAATGTATTGCTCACCATGGACGCCGGCGTTAAACTCAGTAACTGCCGACACACTGACACACATTTACACTGACACACACTGACACACACTGACACACTGACACACACATGCACTGACAGACTCTGACACACACCTACACATACACTGGTACACACTGACACACACATACACTGACACACACTGACACACACATACACTGGCACACACTGACGCACACTAGCACACACTAACACACACTAACACACACTGGCACACTGACACACACTGACACACACACATACTAACATACAATGACACACACTGACACACACTGGCACACACTAACACACACTGACACACTAACACACACTGACACACAATAACACACACATACACTAGCACACACACTAACACACACACTAACACACACACGCAGACAAACAAATAGACTAATAGACAGACAGACAGAATAGATTAAACACAAGTTTACACCTTGTTTGTTACCTGTTTCCATTGAGAAATTGTGAAAATTATTATACATTATAAGTTAATCATATAAATTAAATACATTATTTATAAAGTATTTTAAAAAATGACAAATTATGAAAAACTAGTTTGTGTGTTTGAGAATTTGCGAAATTATTATAGAAGCGCTTTATATATGTTCAATTATTGAAATGTTTATGTGTGTGTGTGTGTGTGTGTGTTTGTGTGTGTGTGTGTGTGTGTGTGCCAGCCGATTTCGGCGTATCGGCCAAGGACAAAGAGTGCATGCAGAAACACACAACTTTCATTGGCACTCCGTTCTGGATGGCTCCCGAGGTTATTGTGTGCGAGACTTCACGCAGTGATCCGTACGACGCTCGCGCCGATATTTGGTCCCTGGGTATCACCATGATCGAGTTTGCACAGAAGGTAGACTCTCTCTGTGTGTGTGTGTGTTCTCGATCTCTCTCTCGATCTCTCTCTCTCTGTGTGTGTTTTGATCCTCTCTTG